>WHYT01015005.1:99250-125203 GCA_009806455.1 Tetrax tetrax
AGCTTATTCTTGCTCAATTTGTCATCACTCACTGCTTCTTGCTGGATTTGAGTAAAAAGCCAAGATTTTACAGGAGACACTGGCCCTACTGAATGTTACCTTCCAGATACAAGCAAAACAGTAGGTTGCTGATGTTGTTTAATATATTTCAGAACTGTCAGTGTTGAATAAAGCATGCTAATTAAATACCTACAAGCCAGAGGCATTTAATTCTAAACAGTTGAGATAGTGAAAACTGAAAAAGACATGGTAAGGAAGGATCCTATGAGGAACTGCAGTAATACAGAGAACTGCTGAAAGACGCTGGCTGAGGAGGTAAAAACGTAATTGATACCATTGAAATCTGAAGAAAAATCAAATAGGAAACTAGAGAGTGGCTTATTGTTTTGCTTAGTGCACATTTCAATGCTAAAGGAAGGTGGCCATTCAAAATTCAAACAACAGAAGTATTTCTAGGGTATCATAGTAAGATGATCCCAGTGAAGATAACACTTCAATATGTATTTGAAAATTTCTCCAGATGATTTAATTAAAATAATACCCTTGCAATGACACAGTTGTATATCCCAAGAAATGGCAGGAGATAATTGCTAATTTTAAAGTTGTATTGTCATTCAGTAAAATCCTGAACTGGATATATCATTAAATAACTTGCCCTCTGCTTGTTTTTCAAATACAAAATATTCTCTCAGAAAAAGCAGCAAAGGCCGACACAATTTACAGAATCTAAAGGAAAATATTTGGTCTTGAAATGGCAACAAGTCACAATTCAACTAACACCAATTTAAAACTGTTTATTATAAAATCATACACAACTGGCCTGCATAGCGGTAAAGTCTTTGTAAGGCCTTTATGTTTAACATTTGAAGGATACAAATTATTTTCTCCGTTGATATTTGCCTTTATATATATACACTAAGACTATTGGTCAACTGTTTTAAATATTTTCTCTTTATTCAAGGCCAAGTTGAATAGACAATAAAGTTGAAAACACAATAAACTACTGAGTGAAATATTGAACTAAAAAAAAACACCTCTAAAAACAAGTTAGTAACTGCTGTGTTTTGGGAAATATGTTTCAAAGCCCTACAACATACTCATAAAATGAGTTCTGAACAAAACTGTGAGCTACCTTTGAAATTTTCAATTCATATCCCTTTAAGATATCACTCACATTCCTCAAAGGGAATTGTTAACACGCTTCATGGTACACAGGGCACCTGTAAACCCAGTGTATAATTGCTGTTTCTGCATCAAATAGAGAAAGTAGAAGTCAAGTTAAGTACATGATGAGATATCTCATATAAATATCAAACACAGATATGTAGCCTAATCATTGGCCACATTTCTCACAACTGGAAGATTTTTCCTTGACCTTTGGCAATATTTGAGTATTCTGTAGGTTATCAAAAGAAATGGCAACACTTTTTAAAAAAGTTTGAGTTGCAATTAGTTTATTTTCTGAACAACACTAAGTTTTTTTCATTTGTGAAATTATTTCACTCTTTCTGAAGCCAAAACTGGATTTGAGTTTTCTTATATTAATTAATTACCTTTCTACCAAAAACCATTATACTTACCAAATCCATTAAAATATCTTACCAACTGTCTTTCAGGTAATCATTTAAATAATTTTATGCACAATGCAGTAAGATAAAATGCTTCCAAAATACTGCGGTTTTTTTTTTTAAAAAAACCCTGAACTTTAAGAATTTCCTTTCAAATCTGATACACATTATTATATTTACATAAATATTTTACCTGAAAAGGCATGGATTACATCTGTAATCTTGCTGCTGACATACAAAAATCCTGCATGTTGACATACACTAGGTCTGAAAAATTAGTATATATTACCCTCTCAGTTAAAGGGGAATGATTTGTTCATAGTCACAATGGTGAGTCATAGAAAAAACTGTTCTTAGGGTTCTTGAAGTTATTTACAAACTATGCACTGGTTTACTGTACACACACACAACAACCCAAGTGACCAGATGAAGAACAGGAATGAGCGACAGTATGGAATCAGAGAGATTACTGGAGATCAAAATAATATTTTTGAACATTTAATATAATTTTTTTTTTCGTTGGCTATCAGCCATTGTATCAGTAGCATTTCTGGTACATTTGGAACACTTAAAATTCCTGTGTCGTGGCACAGAAATACAGCCAGAGCTGGGAACTGCACAAGTGCAAACTAAAAAGCCATTCCCATTCCCAGTAGAAGCAGGCATTACTTCAGTATGCTTTACCTACACACATAGCTTGCTCAACAGAAAAGCAGAGGGGCTGCAAATAGTTCTTTTGTTTACGCTAAGAAGAGGTTTACTTAATGAGAATACCACACATTGTCGCAAAAGACAGAGATGATATGTCTGTATAAAGTCATTTTTATCTTTTCCTTGTCTGTGGAGATGACTAGTTTTGATCAACTTAATAGCAAAAAAAAAAAGTGGTTTACACCAGAGTTAAAAACCTCTGGTTTAGGAGATTTCAATAGTAGTTTAACAGACTGATTCTGTAAGTGTTACAGTCCACTGAATCTTGAATTGCTACTGCAGTCAGTTTTCATTACATTGTTTTCTTTTGACATTAAATTTCTAACCCATTACATTTCAGAAGCACACAACAGCCTTCTCCTGAATTGAGACTATAACTGTAAAAGGAAAAAAAAACTTTAATATTACAGAATACTGTAACTGCTAAGCAATTACTTACAGAGTATTTTGCAGAAAGCTAATAATAGTATGTTTTCTGTTGGTATCCATTAAGAAGGCAACTTTTCACAAATCTGACTCATATAGGCTTTTTATATATTTGCAAAATCAATAAATGTTTGATATTGTTGGTAATATCAACATTTTTGATGATATTATCAAATATCAACTTTTTTATATTCTCAAACATAATGTTTGATAAATGTTGATAAAACATAGGATTCCAGAACATTAGGACAGTCTAAAAAAGGCTATTATATTTGGAAAACTGGACCAGTTCAGGAAGAGATTTTTAAAAAAATCTAAATTATCTGCTTTCATCACCGTAATGGAATAATTTAACATATAGTACAGACAGACTGCTACTAAATACTGATCTGCCAAAACAGGGATGTGTAGCAGGCAGTACAATTTCAGTTCCTCAAAAACTTCAAATGTCTTTTGTATTCTGCTGGGCTTAGCCCTTACACATCCTCATGTCCAGGAAACATATTAAAGAGCCTTGAAAAAACTAACTAATCTAGTTGTGAAACTGCTAATACGATAGCAGCTTGCTAGCCACACTTACTTGTCTCTTAAATGGTAGCCAAAATTTTAGAGAGTAGAAAAAGTATCTTGTTTTACTCCAGAATTAAAAATGGTCCCATCTGCAAAAAGCCCATTTTATGTCAACAGCTTCTATTCCATTCAAGATTCTGCAATACAGAGAGTGCCCTAATACCTTAACCAAGTCAGTGGGAAACAAAGATATCCAGGATTTTGTAAAATCCAATGCTCACATAGAAGCACTGATAGCAGTACAGTAAATTCATCACAATTTAAACCTCAACATATATAATGAGCTGCTGACACATGCTAAAACAAGACTAGTTCTCTCTTGATCTCAAGAAAGTGATCTACTTGGATCTAAAGGAAGCAACATAGACTAATTTTACAGAAATATTTTCAACTTGTTTTGAAATAAAAACAAAGGTAGCAGAGTATATAGCAATTACCTCTAGTATATCACCATTTAATGCAAAACCAGTGTTCAAAATGGCAATCTTCAAGAAGAAAGGTTGAGTGAGTCCACAATACAGAAGGTTTGAGCTATTTTCTCTCATGGATAAGGAGATAGTTAAATATAAAGATTGAAGAGCCAGTGAAGGTAATTGAAATGAAACCTCACATTATAAACTAGCCTGTTGACTGTATAATTACGTATAGTTCTGGCAAGAGTTAAACTACCTCGATAGCATAACATGAAAACACTTTTAAGACTATTGTTCAACCACAGATAGTAAGACAGACCATAAAGAGATTGTCTCTTCTTTGACCTCTTATGCTTCTTACTCCTATTTTTTCTTCTTTCTGTACCTTTCACTGGATCCATAGATACCTCTGCTTAATGTCTTTAGCATTGCAATCTTCTATTTTTCTGTAGAAATAGTGCAGATTTCTCTTCTGGTTTTGCCTCTTAACCCTGATATCTATGAGAGAGTCCCTTGGGTGAAAGAATATTTCATGCCTAGATTTTTTTGTGACAACTACAAATAAAAAAAATACTTTCCTAAGAACATCGGCATAGTTTCAGTATGATCGATTCTAAAGGTCTTATCAGTTTCAGCTCACACCTAAATGTTCTTTGAAGATAACAATTATTTATCCTGGTTAATTAATTCTGGTCAGATCTACCTGGCAGTATGTGGTCCTTCTAATTGCCACCCTTCCAAATGGCCCACTACCTTGCTCCATCTGCACTGGAGGAGCATATATATACTCAGAACACGATAGAGAAGAGCTGTGTTTCTGAAATATACAATCATAGAATAGTTTGGGTTGGAAGGGACCTTTAAAAGTCATCTAGTCCAACCCCCCTGCAAGGAGCAGGGACATCTCCAACCAGATCAGGTTGTCCTATCACTATAGGCCCTGCTAAGGAGTTTCTCCTCATCTTTCTTCTAAGCCTCCTCTAGGTACTGGAAGATTGCTATAAGGTCTCACAGAACCTTCTCCAGACTGAACAGCCCCAATTCTCTCAGCCTGTCCTCACAGGAGAGGTGCCCCAGCCCTCTGATCATCTTTGTGGCCCTCCTCTGGACCCCTGCCAACTGATCCATGTCTTTCCTGTGTTGGAGACACCTGGATGCGGTACTCCAGGTGGGGTCTCACAAGAGTGGAGTAGAGAGGCAGAATCACCTCCCTCGACCTGCTGGCCATGCTTCTTTTGATGTAGCCCAGGATGCAGTTGGCTTTCTGGCCTGCAAGCACACATTACCAGGTCATGTTGAGCATCTCATCCACTGGCACACCCAAGTCCTTCTCCTCAGGGCTGCTCTCAAGCCATTCTCTCCCCAGTCTGTATTTGTGCTTGGGATTGTTCTGACTCATGTGCAGAACATTGCACTTGGCCTTATTGAACTTCATGAGGTTTTCATGGGTCCATCAGTCTGGAGTTTAACATATCTATTAGAAAAGTAATTCTATTCCTTCTTGACGGTTAAGTTCAGTTATAAAGAAAAAAATTATTCAAGGTCATCTTCAGAAGCTATCTCCATTACAGTGTTTTGTCATACCTGAGCATGACCACATGCATTCAACTGAGGCTGAGACAGTCACAATGGCAGTTTTGAAAATCATGTATCCCAGAAGAAAAGGTTTGCTCCTGATATTATTCTGAACACATGTACCTATACTGATTGCAAAATCACAATTCTGGGCAGCAGCATTGCCTTTTTTCTGGTGGTCAGGAAGAAAAATCAGTGCCATAGATGCACAAGAGAATCTTCACCCTTTGCACCGAAATGATGTCGTCTTCTTCTTCCACCTAGTCTTTCTTTCTTGCCATTGCATATGAATACAGCATTTTTTTCAACTTTTTTTTTTTTTTAAAAAAAGTCAGACATGTTATTGCAGTACAGAGGTCACTCTCCCAGGATGTGAAAATGTTTTGGTAGGTCATATTTGCACTACAGACCACTTGAACATGTCCATTTAAAGAAATCTGCGCATGTTTATTTGGGAATAAGGAGGAAATTTTACTGGAATCTGACTAGCTGAGCAGGAATTATATAACAGCATGCTTTAGTTAATAATTTTCTTTACATTTCAAATATAAATTAAGAATTTTCCTGCTATTCAATTTGAACAAAAAGAGAGACATCTGGTTTAGTGAGACAGAAGGTCTGAGATCATATGTAACAGAATGGAAAAAGGCTGTAAAAACCTCAGAGGCCTCTACAAACATTCAGAGGTACTTTAAAATTCAGAAAGATCTCTGAAACCTGTTGGGTTTTTTTTTTATGTGCTTTTAGTGTTTGTCATATGCACAAGAGAAATGTAAAGAGACGTTCATCGTAATGCTGTTAAGATTCACCAAACGACTTTTAGAAATGAAATTACACCGGAAGTTACTTCAAAACTGCTTGAATTTCAAATGAAACCATGCACAAAGAGTAATTCGGTTTCATACTCGCTCAGCTTAAATGTCTTTCATTTATAAATTACAATAGTGGCAGAGATGTACCTTAGAAAAAAACCCACAACCCTATTGCAGAAAGGTACATATATTATACATGGAAATATACAGCTTTCCACTGCCTTACAGATGCCCATGTTTGCCATTACTTTTGGAGGCAAGGACCGTCTATGTCCTGTCCTTGTACAATGCACACAGTTATAGGATTTTGGTCCACAAATGACAGCAATATAGACAATGAATGAAATAATAAATGTAATGTGCTTGATTTTTCCTATTTAAGGAGTGTAAGGAATGAGCTGGAGTTGACCTGCAGTGATGAAAATGCAAGTGAGGTACAGGTAAGTGTGAGAAGTCAACAGGCATACAAATGGATATTCAAAATGTAACCTCTTTTAAAAAGGGATGCAGAAGAGTACTAAGAATCCATTGGCAGCCTTTCAAAGACTTTTTTTTCTGCCTGTCAGATTGTTTAAAATCCTCAGTGAAGGATGAGGGAAGCTAACAAATGCTGGTATGGAAACCTAGTCAGCTTCCATGACATTTTTATTAACAGTAACAAAAGCAATGGTGTACCAGTTGGTATTTCCAACTGTAGTACACTTCAAGTTTAGAATCTTAGATCAATTACCAAAGACAGCGAACATGGTACTGCAATACTGTGATAAGGCTGATAATATACAAGTGAACAGACCTAAGTTGTGAGACTGATCAAAGAGACATCTTTAATTAGACCTTCTTTAAGAAATAGTTTTCACTGCTTTTTTTTTTTTTTTCCAGCATGAATAAATGTTTATGTAAGGATTTCATATATTAAAATTAAGTTTATACAATTATATCCTCCCAAGGGAGACACTTTATATACAAGGAAAATTTAGTTCTTCCTTAGGGAAAAAAAAGAAGTCGAGTTCATTTCCGAGATTGTGACAGTTTGGGTAAATACATTCCAGATAAAGTATTGGTTAAAAATAGGAAACAAAGGAGAAGAGTAAATGAAGTTCCACAGGGATCTGGGTGAGAACTTAGACTGTTTAATATACATTCATAAATGACCTGGAAAATGGGGGTGAATAATGTTTACTCATGCTAGGAAGTTATTAAGTTAGTAATGCCAAGAGCTGACTATGAAGAATTTTGGGAGGATCTTATAGGACTGAATTGCTGGAAAAATAAAATGGTAAATGAAATTTGGTGTCAATAGATGTAAATGATACACAGGGGAAAAACCATACATAGATACACATATTAAAAATGATAGATTCTGAGCTCATCATTATCTCTCAGGAGCAGATCTTGGCATTATGTTAGATCTTGACATTAGTTCTATGAAAACATGGATTCAGTGCTCAGGAACAGTCAAAAAAAACCCCAAATCAAGTTATTAGAAAATACTGGGAAAGGTATAGATAACATACTTTTGCCACTGTAGAAATTTAGGGTTTGTTTGAACTTGTACAGTTCAGAAAGGAATCACAGGTTTAAATAAAGTATTGAAAAATATGCCTTACACTGGAAGAAGACACCAGGATCATAACTTGTTAAATTTATCAAAATGAAAAGGAGCAATTTGATCATCTTAACTGTGAGAATGCAAGCCTCTTTCATCTGGCAGGTAAAGACCCCACATAATCTAGTGGCATAAAGCTGCAGTTGCCCAGATTTCATCTTTGGAGAGAAAGGATTTATCCCAACCATTTACTCCAGGATAGTTCTGGCACTTTTCCTATGTGCAGTTCAGAAGATCAAAATTAGAAAGCTGGATTTCTTGCAGTCAGTGCAGAGTGGCAATTCACTCCAGTGTGGCAATTCAAAGTGCATAAATCCAGTGCGTAAATACACTTCCCTACTTTGCACCACACAGCAGTAGCCACAAACACAGACAGAAGCAAGGATGATTGAGTATTTGAACAAATTGTTGTATGAGATTCTTTTTAATATGATTTTTTTAAATATTATTTTTAAACCAACAATGTATGATTTTTCTACCCCAAAAAATTAAAAAGGAGAAGGAGCTCTAAGTAACCATACCTATTGGGAAGTTTTATGCTTTTTATCATCCAGACTGTCAGACTAGATGTTCCCATGAGCCCTCTTGGCCTTCAAATCTATGCCTCTACAAATTATTAAGAAGAGAAAACAAATTAAGTTCACAAACAAGCACTTGGTATTTTATTATAACATATTCCACCATATGACTGTTCACAGACAGTGAGTTTTACTTGAACAGTTGTTAGAAAGCAAACACACTCTACAGTTAAAGGGCAGTAGATCATAAGCCATTCACAATCCAAATATTTATTTACAATGGAATTAAAATTACATCTTACTGAAATGTTATGAGGCCAATTTCTGAAAGATGCGGGCGTGAAGCTGTTTTGCCAACCTTTATGAAGCTAAAACAGTAAACTACAGGTTTTAGTCTCCCTACAATGGATCTGTGCAATTGCTGCTCACTCTAAGGGCTATTAGGCTCACTTAAAGGAAACAGTAAGATTTTTGTCTTTTCAGCTACTGACAAAAGCTGGTGACAGGCTATTGAGGAGAAATAGCAGGATGTAAAAATGGTTGTACTGATGGCAGCTCACTCATCATGATCACAGCATACCTACGTGGAGCTTACTGCAACACTCAGATTAAAAGAAACTAGGAACTACTTAAACAAGGGGCAGCCTACACCCAGACTATTTTACGACATAGTTCCAAGTAAAGGTCCTTTGGTGAATTCCCTGTATTCTGAAAATTAAGAATTTGTTATCACTTTTTTTTTTTCCTCCTTGCTTAAATCTGCTCTCAATCCATAAGCCAGCTTGCTTCTTGATATCTGAAAGCTAATTTGTCTCAAGTCTTTCCTAACATCCTTGCTAGTATTTTTTTTGAAAATGCGAGTTCAAAAAAAATAAAGTATTCGCGTTTCTGATTCCTTTGAAGAACTAGCATACATATTTGTGAGGCGAGTTTTCCCTTTATGAAAACCAGATTGAATCCTTCCTATTTTTCACAGTCTTCCAAAGAAAATAGACCTACCAGTGTTTAGTTCCCGAGGTATTCCCTAAAGCACCTTTTAAAAAGAATTATGCTACACTTCTGGCCTTCCATTCCTCTGTCACCATGGCTGATTTAAACGGTAAGTTACGTATTACGGTAGGTAATGCAGCAATTTCATATTTTAATGTCTTTGGAACTCTTACACAAGTATTACCTGGCTCAGGGAATTTAATTCTATTCTTTTTTTTTTTCATTTTGTTTCAAACAAGCTTCATACTGACACTTCAGTTTGATAAAAGTTTCTCAGACTTACCCTCTTTTCTGTTTTAAAGACGATACTGAGGTTTTATGATATTACAAGTTTCTCTTCAAAATATTTTTGTACTGTATTACTTCAAGATTCCAAAGATTTCCTCATTTGTGCATGAATTTCATTTTCTGAAGGATGCCCTAGTAGCTTCCTTCATTGTATGTTTAACCATGTCAGTGTTTTTCCTGTTCTTTTAGAGTCTTGGTACTTCATCATTAAAATAAGAATAATGATGATCTGCTTATGTTGCAAGGTTATATATGAAAATCTATTTATGAGGCTCCATACTTAATTCTGAAGCAATGAAGTCTATAAAAAGATCATGATGGAATTACCTGAAGTCAGAATATCTCTCAATTTCAGACAATTCCGAAGACTAAGATTTGGGGGAAAATATTTTAAGTCAGTTTAATTTATTTTCAATATAAAATAGAGACATCTCTCCTTCAGTTTTACTTCTAGCTTCTTTGAACTCAGAATGCTTTAAACTACTTATTAAGCTTATAAAAAATGTGAATGCCAGTGATGTAGTTATTACAGGTGAAACTGTTAAGTCCCTATGTGTTTTGTTCTCCAGTTCAAAAACCCATTATTATCAATAAATATTTAGGAATATACAACATATCATTGCTAGTTCTAAATATCACATTGTAAATGTGTAAAATATGTTACACAGTTTCCATATCTCTTTTATCAAAACTGATAACAGCATGGGGAACTAAACAGACCAGTGATTCACTCCATCTTGTTATCCTAGTATCCATGTGCTCACCCTTACCAACATGGTAAACATAGATAGCTCAGGGATCCTTGCTCCTGAAGGGTAAGCTACTTTGCATTTATCAAAAAGCAGTATCCTATCTGTGGCCAACATCCTGGAGCAGATGGAGAATCATAGCTTAATACCTCATGTAAAGAGCATATTCTTCAACACTGTACTGGTTTTGTTTCTACTTATCTGCCAGTTGCACTGTCCCCAACCTAACTCCCTCTTGTCCAATTTCAACCAAATTTGATTATGGTGATGTGAAAATAGCACCTCAGTACAGGATGGAAACCTTATTAGCATCTTGTAGTGTACGCAGCTGCTGATGAGAGGCCAATGTGGCATTTTCAACAACAATGACAACGAAAAAAACCAGAGTTCTTGCAACTTCTATTAAACTCGTGGAACTCAGTGCCAAAGGATATTATGGATGTTGAACTGGGCTCAAGAGGCAACTGAATGAGGCATAGACACGAAATTCAAGAGACACAGAAAAGCAATCCTTTGAGGATTAGTACAATGACAAAACCACACCAAATTTAGAAACTTCTTACAGATAAAAATAATTGAATGCTGAGACACTATTCATGGAGAGTACAACATATGACTACTATATGTAGATACCTAAGGAAAATTACGAGAAGGGAAATTCCAGAGACAGGAAACTGCATTAGATGTGAGCCATTGGACTGATTTGTTATGGCTGTTTTTAAGTGGAAAACCTAAGTGAGGATATTGAGGATATTTGAGATGCAAATAGGAGCTGAAGTTATTTTAGTAAGCGAATGCAGGTGATGTAGAGTACAAATAAATAAGAAGCAAAACTTGATTGGTGTTATTGTCAAAGATAAAATAATTAAAAGCACCTAATAATAGATTCATAAAGTGAAAAGCATTGGGAACTGCATTGGGGTGATGCTGGGATAGTAATACCATCTGAAGATTTCATCATAATGATGCCAAGGAAGGTATTAAAATAATTCAAGCATTATGATGCAATTATATCTTTGGATAAGCGTAAATAATTATTCACAGTCATTAACCCCTTCTTCCTAGTGGGTCTGCTTGCACTGGAAGGCCAGGATCTCCCCCGGCACGTTCCACCGAACATGGAGGAGGTTATAGCACCAGCTGTTGCTCTGTTCCAGCACTATGCTGGTGAAAGAGAAAAGCACTGTCAGCCGAGAACTTGGGACTGGGATCCCTCAGTGCCGTGCATGTAGTGCCACTGCCACAGCATGAAGGAGGAGTGGAGTTGAGGATAGGCAGAGTCAGAAGCAACGGAGGGCCAGGCAGGGGTAAAATGGCACCAGACCAGGTCAGGTGTCAGCTGTGCAGAGAGAGGTATGGAAATATTGTAGATGCGACAAAATTATTGATACCTAATTTCATACTTTTAGTACTGTATTCCAATACCACTTGGAACTGCTTTCCTACCATAGTATGGTATGAGTATATAACACTTAACTTCAGGCAGCAAGACAAGCTTTGCCCGTAATACACAAAACCTTTTTCTTTCTACTTATTTTGTTTACTCCACAGAAAAAGAACAAAAAAAAAGAAAAATCTTGTACTGAAAAAAAAAGCATCTCCAAGAACAGTATCTGTGCACTCAGCCATTCTGGATAAGCACCTGCATCAACTATATTTGGACAAATACATTAAAACCAGTTTAAAACAAACACACTTTCCTGGCTGAAGTTCATGGCACTTTTCCACTAAAAGAGTTTGGAAATAAACATTTTTTTTTGCAATTTCTTATAAGCATGGCTTGTTAAAAAAAGGCTTACACCACTCTTTTACTCTTTTAAAGTAGGGCAGAGAAATGAGAAGAGTCTCAACAGAATAATCAGAATAAAACTTTAATTGAAGTTTCAAGATCCTTTCCACTGAAAAGAGTTCATCATGTCCAAAAGCTGGCAAAGTGTTCCTAGACTCACCAGTCTCTTAGCTTTACAAACCCTACAAGACTGAATAGCCACATAAGAAAGTTTTAAAATCAGCAGTCTTGAGGTTCACGCACAACCACCAAGAAGCAAAGTTACTTTACCTAAAGTAACAAAGTTGCTGGATTTGGGGAAATTTGTAGAGGGTTTCAATATATAATGTGCAGATACGCACATCTACATCTACATACTTCACTTGAACAGTAGTGTTCTTTTGTTCTTAAGATTAAGAGAAACTTAAATTATTTTATATTCTTTTGTCTTTAATTCAGAACCATTGCCAGGTGTAAAGCAGAAGGATACTAAACATGACAGAAGCAGGGGCACGCATCTTAAAATCTCTCAGGAGAACTCTTTCTGTTATTTTATCTTCCACAGGCAAATAAGTCAGTCTGAAGCATCTGAAAGCACTCTGAATGAAAACCAGATACAAGTAACTGTTATGACTCCCATTTAACATATGGAGGGAAAGAAAGATTAAGTCATTTGCTGACAGCAAGGGACTACAGAATCAGATATAGTCCACCAGTCTTCCATTAATAACACAGAAGGAAAATATCCACACTTTTTCAAGAAAGAAATCTGCAAATTGAAGTTAAAAAAGCTCTGTATTTTTTTTTTTTGTGAAAAGAGCTGTTTTTCTTAGAGAATTTTCCCATTTATTTTCAAATCAAATGTACTATGCAGTGTATGTTCTACCTTCTCTACCGTACACTATAAAATCACAGTTTTCATTACCTGGATTTTTCCTTGTCTTATAATGACTATGATAGGGAGTACACTTCTTGAGAAATTTGCAACGGTCACCCCAATTAGTACAGATGATTAAAATACACCCAAAATAAACAAACAAAAAAAATTTTCAAATGCTTTTATTAATTACTTTTTCCATGGAAATAGGATTTTCACTAGGTGTTTTTGTCTTTTAAAACCAATGGTTTGTGATCTTTGAGCCCCCATTATAACAGCTACAACTCCACAGCCAAAGTGCTTCGTTTGTGTAGCTGTGTGTGGAGAGGTACTTCTCAGCCATCATAGCAGCATTTTTCAAGGAAAGTATCCAATTTCATTATGTGATCTAATTGTTTCTATTAACTATTTTAAATGGCTGAACAAAGGCATATTTCTCCTATAAACTGAAATTGCTTTATTTTCTAGCTTGATGTGGTAGATTTCAAAGAACATAATATCTCATGTTACATAGAGTAACATTACTGCAATTTCAAACTAAATAAATCACGTATACAAAAGTATAATAACCAAACCAAAACCCATATAATTTAAAATCTTATCAGCTGAAATACTGCAGTCTAATCATAAAAAAAAAAAATAATAAAGGCATAAATAATGGAAATAACATAAATATTTTTTTTCTCTGTCTTCTCAGGTAAGTGATCAATTTGCTAAGCCTTTACTTTCAAGTGTTAAAAAGTCTTGAGAAGTCCATTCACATAAGTTCAAATAACTTCATGGCTCGTATTTTCAAATAAAGTCCCGAGAATCATTATCAAGACACAAACCAGACAACCTGTTGTTGTTTTATCTTGCAATTAAATCAACTAAGTTTGAGTTTGTTTATTTTATCAGAAAGCAATCTACTTACAAATTAACTTTCCCTTGGAGGCTAAAACTACTTTGTGCCTTATGAGACAAAGTAAAAGCCAGGAGTGATTCAGCTGCTTAGTTATAGCTGTCCGGTGCCATTTCAGTTTCCCTAGAGTATTTATCTGCTACATCTCTACGGGGCTGACAGATAAGACACAGGACACTCTTCTGGACTGGCAGCAGGAACCCAGACATGATATTCTACAGTGCCTGGAATGGTGCAAAACACTTAGGTTTAGGTACTTGAATTGCTCTGTCACTTTGGCCAGCTCCAAATTTGCCGTTCTACCCCATACTCCACACTTTTGTTTATCTGAAGTACTTCGTCTCCCAGGTGGTATATTGAGATTCTCAGTTCCCTTGGATTCTTTTTGTTGGGCTTTGGCAAAGAAGCTGAAAGTGCTCAAAAGCTTTGATGGAATTCTTTGCAAGGTGGCACATCCAATGCCTGTTCTTTTTTAAATTACAAAACTGTGTTTGATCTATCCTTCCTTCCCCTCACCTCCTCGGCACATGCCACACAGAATCCAGCCTTCTGCTCAGTTTGCCCACAAACGGCCCTAATTTTCCCATATCCTACCTAGAACATTTAAGGTCCAATGGACTATCATCTCTTCACGTCTCTATAAAGTTTGAGAGTTGCTTTTCCTAGGTCTCCCTGACACACACGGTGCCTCTGCGTTGCCCAAGTAAATTACAGCACTCCCCCTCTCAGCACTCCCCTCACAGGACATTAACTCAGAGCATCTCCTCCTTACAAAACAGGAATACTCACGACAGGTTAGCGGCTCCCCTGAACTGCCCCAACGTACTCACAGGGTCTGGGTGTCCTCCGGCAGGCTGGGGATGAAGTGGATGTCCCTGCAAGTGATTCTGTAGTCATCCCAGTCGGAACACTCGCAGAAGGCTGACGGACACCTCTCTGTGCCCTGGCTGCACAGCACCAGCACCAGCAGCAACTGGAAGGCTACCGGGAGGCACAGCATCTTCCGCCGCCCGCTCCGCTCTGCCGCTCCGAGGGGACGGGAGGAGGCGCCCGTGGCCGGACAACACCGCCTTCCCCCTCAGCGGGGACAGGAAAGGTCTCGGCAAACCCTGCGCGCCCTCTCCTTCGGGCAGGCTCCGCCACCCCGCCCCGGCCCCCGCACCGGGGCAGCGCCGAGCCCGGCCGCGCTGTCCGCAGCCCCGCCCGCCGGGCACCGCCGCTCCCCGCGCTCCCTCCCGCTCGCAGCCGTGGGGCGCCCGCGCCGCCGAGCCGCTTTCAAAAGCTGCGGAGCGACATCTCACCCCCAACATCCCCTTCTAGCATCTCCGCAGAAGGGAGGGGGCTGTGCAAGCGCAGCGCTAACTCACCTGCAAAAGCAGTGGGGGGTTAAACCGGTTCGTGACATCGAGTGAAAATTCACTAACTGCCAAGTAGATACCCACTAAAAGTAAAGTAGTTTTAAAAAGCACCGAAAATTCAAAAGAATGCTTTTGAAAATCACATGATAAAAGACAGCAAAACGAAGAAGAAAGAGTAACATTTTCCCAGTTATCTGAAAAGACAAAATCTTTTCACCAAAGAAGAAATGGAGGGGAAAAAATCTAACCTTGAGAGAAATAAGGTGGAAATATTGTCCCACTGTTAGGGACACAGGTTTACAACGGACATGGCACAGAGGTTCCCACACTGAAGCAGTCATGTCTGGGTCTGACGGACACTGTGAAGGCTGAAAAAAATCTGGTTAATACTAATTTAATTCTGAGCTTCTTCCTATACAAGACATACCCTTGCTCAAAATATTTTAAAGAAGTGACAGAAAAAAAAATACATATTATTGGTTAATTCAATAAGGCAGTAAAGAAAGTTCTTTAATACTTTGCCTCAATTCCTTTAACTTTTTTTTTCAATCAAATGCCAATGTTTTCTCCTTCATACAGATTTTGTGCATATGTAGGTACACAACAAGAAAAATGCTAACAAAATGTAATCAAAAATGTTTGTAACCTTGGGAGAAGGAAACTTCAAAAAGTAACTCAGTCACAGTAAAAGATTAGACCACAATCTTATTGGATAACTAGTTCCCTAACAGCTAGATCTGAGTTATCCAAAAGTTATGAGTACAACACATCTGGTATTATTTTGATACAACTCTTTAAAAGAAATTTAAATCAGTTCATTAGTATGTTTTTCATAAATATAATTAATGCCCTCAATGTAGCTTTTTAAGGTGAGCAAATAATACTATGCCCATAAAGAAATACAATATAAATACTGATCTTGCAGACATATGTTAGTGCTTAGATCTTGTGTAAGTGAGGAATCCCATCAGATACATTGATCCTTTTTAGGACAGGGGTCTCCTTAGGGGTGTCCCAGTGAGGGGACAAGCTGACGCACCCACCACAGAGTGCCCTAGATGACTTCACACTGCTTTGCATGGAATTCCCTTAGGCATGCCGGCTGCCCCATGCCCCGCTCAGTTATCTCCTTCCGGCACGCTGCTCATATCTGTAACTCACCCTGCAGACCTAAGAGCCACCACCCGCCACCGCTTTTGTTGCCCATACCAATCTGACTGAATAGAAATGAAGCTAAAGGACCATGAACAAGGGAGCTGCACACTCCGCCAAGGCGCAGGCAAGGGAAAAGATGTGACTCAGTGTTGTCAGGTCAGACCCGGAGCTCTGTAATGGTTCACCACTTTGGTCAGTGCCAAGAGAGACTCCAGTACAGTGTCATTCAGGCCAAGTTGCTGGAGGCTGCTACCAGTGGGTTCAGGCTTGCCATCTCTCAGAGGTGGGATCATGTTCTTTCCCAGCCAAGAGCTAATTACAAATTTCATGAAGAAGAAAGCCACAAGCTAGCCCAGGATCTGAGAGTGGAAGTACACCTATTTCTGGGCTGCTCTCCCATCCTGTCCTGTCCAGTCCCATCCTGTCCCCTGCGGCAGCCAGCCACACCGTATCCTGAGTGGCACAGTTATCCAGGGTCAGCAAGTGCTACATTACCACAGTTACTACAATCTGCAGAACAACCTACTGGTTAGTCTACCCCCTCATTGTTGTCCAAGACATCCAGGGTAATTTTGCCTGGCATTCATGAAGCATGGCCTGTCTTTCTGACCATAGACAAGACACACATTCTCATCCATCCACCACGTCAGTTGTGCGACACAATTGTATCATTTCATAATAATCCAGCGTTTTACTAATCTCTGAGGGCAACTCATAAGAATGGGGGCCAAGGTTGTAGTAAAAGCTCAGGGTTCTTTACTATGTGCTCCATACAATCTTACTGACCCTTCCCAGATCAGGAAACAACACCTCAGTGCCCACCCATCCTGCTGGGAGGCACTTGCCAGGATCTTTAGGACTTGCTTCCTTATTTCCTCTCATACTGTTTTGGACTCCATGATTTATACTGCTGTAGCCACATGGCTATAATTTAAAAAAAAAACAAAACGAAATGCAGATACATCAGAGACCAAACAAAACTAAAAGTTTAGTGGAGTTAAGCATGCCTTGAAGTTATGCTTGGGTCCTCTACCCAAAGGGCGTAATCAGCCACTTAATGAACTTCACCTAATGTGCTACATGTTACAAAATGCAGACAGTGCTACAGCTGCCTACAGGGTTTTCCCAGAATATAAAAATTCTCCGCTGATTTTCCTGTTCTTACTACCAAAGTATCCAGCTTGTCCACATACTGTATGCTGTATGTGTCCTGTTGCTAAACAGGCTGACACAGAGGCATACAAAGCCATCTAGCAAAACAAATGTATCACCAAAGGAATCTCTGTCTCCTTTTGGACCAAGCCTCTCAGCTTTCATGAGTCTATTCTACACCTGATTTACAAGCAGTGGGTACAAGCCATAGTTTTTTTCATCCAGCAAACAACACTGCCTGACACTGTCCAGAGGCAGTTTGTCAGCTTTCAGTAGCAATATTAAAATCCTTTTCCAGCTTAATCTGTTTTCTCACAACCGATCTTGATGACCTAATAAAACTTAGAGCACAACAGAGGAGACCCTTTCCATGACATGGCCTAGTTACCAGGAAGAGATTAGGAATGTGTATCCTCTCTTTAATGACAGTACTGCTGGGGTGATCCATTACAACCTCTTGCGTGTACTCTCTTGCAACTCTCCTGTCCCTCACTTTCATACTTTTATTCTGAATTCAGAGTTAGTTTTTATTGTATCAGTGTGCAAGTGACACATAAGCAAAGGAATAATAGTTTTTATTGTTGAGCAGATAAGTAGTCTCAAGATTTGAGTAATTTCAGTGGGCTTTGATAAACCTAATCACACTCATCATTTGGTGTACTAAAGGCATCCTATCTTTACTAATAGGCCACCCTGCATTAGCTACTCCACAGTAATTGTGTTTCAGGCTCTTAAACTAGAGGAAGCGTAATTTGTTTCATTGCTCTTTCACTGAGGGCAAAGTGTTTCGAATTACCTTTTATTTAGCAGGAAAAAGAGCATGCACATGGATATTGGCGTTAGCAGCTTTGGCATGTCAACTGCTCTGAGCAAGCAGTGGTAGTCCAGAAAGTGTCAATGGAAGGAATAAATGTCTTCTGAGCTATTTCTAAGAGATCAAAAAGATGGCAACTGTGAAAGATAGCAGACTGAAGAAATGGCAAGGCTGACACTGAAGTTGTAGATATTCTGAGCAGATTTCAGAATAAAAAAGAACTGTTTAATATACTGTTTCTGGTCTTGGACTGTGAATGACTGAAGCAAGGGACTCCTTTCATTCAAGGCCTGATAGGCTCAAAGGAAACAGGACAGAAGGTGCGACTTCAGCCTGGGAAGAGCTCTAGGTCTGGATGCACTGTCTCCTGGGCCTCAAGACCTGGCTTGCATGCTCTGCTATCCCAGGGCGATCCCCTGGGTGCCTGGCTCTGAGGGAGCCGCTAGCCTTGTGGTGCCACACTCTGGCTTCTCCCAGACACCTTCTGGTCCTTCTGTTCAACATTTTCTTTACCAGGCAGGCAGATGGTGGAACGAAAAGTACATTTATAAAGCTACAGATAACCTCAGGCTAGGAAGGTCTGT
Source organism: Tetrax tetrax (assembly GCA_009806455.1). NCBI lineage: Eukaryota > Metazoa > Chordata > Aves > Otidiformes > Otididae > Tetrax > Tetrax tetrax. The sequence goes on from WHYT01015005.1 coordinate 118,086, forward strand.
GAACTCTAGATCAGAAGTTAAATTCAGAAGAGAAAAACACAAGTAGCTACACGCAATAAGACACACCCTGCATGGCAGAAAAATGGGAATATTGTGCAATTATTCCTCTTTACTTTGCATTTATAGAGGTATCTGGAATACTTTGTCTGTCAAGAAAGAAGTAGACAAACTGAAGATTATTCACAGGATAGCAAGGAAAACAGGAGGTTTAGAAACATGACCCATATTGAAGGAATGACGGAACACAGTTGCTTAGCTTAGTCAAGATTGCAAGTATTTTAGGCTGTGAAAAAGAACAATAACCAGTAGTTCTGACCACATCAGTTCTGAAAAGTGATGGCATCTAGCAACTTAAAGTGACTGGCAAATTTCCACTTCATGTAGAACATTAATAAGCGTTCATTTTTTATATACTAAAAAATGTTAACATATTAGAAGTATCATCAACATGTGTACATCCACAATTGTAAACATAATCCCAAGAAAAGACATTCAAAATTCTGTATGCCCTGAGGACAGAGAAATGAAGTTTTAATCAATCAATGGCTTATGCTCTGATCCTAATAAGCAAATAGGGAAGAAAAATCCCTTGTAAATCTACAGTATATTGCAGATTTTTTTTTTTTCCAGGTGCTTTTTCAAAGACCCCTGCAGGTTCCTGTTTTAAACATGGCAAAAATTGACGAGCATATTTCCCCACTGTTACACACACTCCCTCTAGTGACAGCCACAGACGCTCGCTGAGTACCTATCACCCCAAGCGCTGCAAGGCTCAGAATTCCATTGTTTTTCGAGTGATTTTTTTTAAAAAAGGAAATTCTCATCCGCCAGGTAAGGCATCTGTGCACTGCTTATATGGTTTACACACAAATCAGATAAACCACAACAGCTTCTAACAAAGAAGCAATTAGCTCTAATTGGTGTTCCACATAAACTCCTCAAGGGATTACTGGATATCAACAGTTAAATCTTATAATATCTGTGTGAGGAAGTGTTCCAACTAGGAAAATGATTCAGTGAAGAGTAGAATAAAGACTTGGGTTTGGTTTTTTTTTTTTTCTGATTAATCAACATGTTTAGCCATTCTAGACACTTGTAAGATATGCCAGTTCCTACCTGTTTCTATTTCAGTATCTGAAATAATTTCTGGTCTGTCAGAAAAAAATTACATTAGGCATGCTGCTTTGACACAGCACCACTCACCAGACCAAGTACTCGAATAGCTACATGAAAGAATGTTATTCTAAGTTCTTGGAGATTTATGTCTATGTAATAAATTTATCTTTGACTTCAGGAACAAGTAGTTATGGAGTTTTACAGTTATGGGATCCTACAGAACTTTGTGCTTCTCCTTTTGCTTTATTTAATCAAAAACCCATGAGAAAGATGCAAAAACTCAGTTGGCTGAAGACAAAATAGTAGGTACTGCTGTGTAAAGCCATGTAAAGCCTGAGGCTGTCAATTCTAAGAGTGTTCAGAGAGAACAGTAAGATAAAACTATCCCTTGGACTTAAGCAATTAGTTAAGGTAAGAACTGAAAGCTTTTCAGGCAGGTATGATTGTATTCAGAGAGGATCACAGAGTCACAGAATCACTGAGATTGGAAGAAAACCCTGGAGGTCATCTGGCCCAAGCCCCTGATCAAGGAGGGTCACCTGGAGCCAGTTGCCCAGAACTGTATCCAGATGGCTTTTGACTGTTTCCAAGGATGGAGAGTCCACAACCTTTCTGTGCAACCTGCACCTGTGCTTGGTCACCCTCACAATTAAGAAGTGTTTCCTTCTGTTCAGACAGAAGTTCCTGTTCAGTTTGTGCCCATTGCCTCTTGTCCGGTGACTGGACACCATCCTCTTTATACCCTCCCTTAAGGAATTTATATACATTGATGAGATCTCCCAAGCCTTCTCTTTTCCAGGCTAGACAGCCTCAGCTGTCTAAGCTTTTCCTCATGGGAGAGATGTGCCAGTCCCTTAATCATCTTAGTGGCTCTCAGCATGTTAGGAGCTCCCTCAGCATGTGTGGGTGCATCCCATCAGGGCCTGTGGACTTACATATGTCCAGTTTACCTAAGTATTCTCTAAACTGATCCTCTTCCATGAAGGGTAAGTCTTCCTTTCTTTAGACTTTCCCGTGGGGTTTTCTCGCTCCAGACTCCCCCCCTGGTCTCTGAGGCCTTGGATTCCTAAAGGCCATTCTTGCAACAAAGACTGAGGCAAAGAAGGCATTCAGTACCTCAGCCTTTTGCATGTCCTCTGTCACCAAAGCCCCTGTTCCCTTTTTTTTTTTTTGCTCTCAGGTTTTTTTTTTTTCCTCAGGCCTGTGCCTCTTTGTCTATAGTCAGGTTTCTAGTTATCTTTGTCTGCTTTCGTTCTGCTCTGCCTGGATCTCTTGCATAGGCATCTATGCTCAGAAACAACATCCAGCAAAAACTTATCTGCCCTCATAATTCAGGCTTCAGACAGATCTTGCATTTTTCTTTGACTTGGATCATGGCACATACCTGCTTTGATATGGAGACCAGCATGTTTAATAGAGGAGCTTCACTGTTTATTACAACCATCATAAATCAAAACTGGCTTTTAAGTTCACTGACTTAGGTGACAATTCATCTAGCCCCCAGTGCCTCTCCTTCTTGCACATCTATGATACCTGTTCATAAAAGAACTCATTTTCTGAGCCCAGTAAATGATGAATCTTTAAGCCAGTTACTTATTTATTTAGAGTTGTCTTATCTTTTCTTTTTGACAGCCTTCTGAAAGAAATAGCTAAATAATGTCCCAAAAGCCATAAGAATAATGACAAATAGTGTAGCATGAAAAGATACCACTAGTGACAAGCCCAAGAATTTAAAAATTTCAATTGAAGCCTAAAAAAGTTGTTTAAAAAAGGTTATACTTCTCCTGGATTTTCCACTCTTAAGGCCTGTGCCCTCAGGCTCCTTATACATTTATTTATATACATATATAGTAATATAATAGCTCATAATGATCTTTCAGTGTAGGAGTTAAGGGGCACAATAACGTTAATCAAGCAGCACTAGTCTTAAGTGATAAGACCATGCAGCACTGTCAAATGACTGTCTCATCATAGCACTTTAAATAACCGAATACTGGAACATGTATTTTTTTTTATTTCATATAATAACATGGAAGTGTTCTATGCTCATAAAGTTAAACAACTTCTTTAGAAGCATGTCTTGTATAGTCATTTATTATGCATAGTTAAATCATTGATTTCTCCAGCATTCTCATTGCAAAGTGAAGAGACACCACAGCAATCCTAAGCACTTAAATTTAACATCCTTATGACAAAAGTAAAGAAAAGAAAAAAAAAAGTCACAGTACTGCTCAGATTCAAAAGAAGAGAATTACAGAAATATGAAGATACTTGTTAAAAATCCTAGAAGGGGCAGACAAGGGAGTTACAGTGCCTCATGGTGAATCTTGAAGGACACCAAACTGCAATGCGTGCCCAGTAAATGAGGCTTTGGGAAGGGCAGCATAGTTAACACTAGGATAAGGTCAGTTAATAAAAGCAAGAAATGATCCTTCAAAAAGTTAAAGTTATATTTTAGTGTAGAACACAGCTTTCTTTCAAATGCTAGCAGGCTAAACGTAAAATACAGTAAAATGAGCTTAAAAGCAGTTGAGGAACAACTTGTGAAAAACAAAACCTAATAATCCCTTTTCAAATGCAGAAAAACAAGGAATGCTGTCAGAGTCTGCAAGACCGGTAGATAAATTAGCATACAAAAGAGCATGTAGAGGAGATAAAGCTATAACCCAAAACTGAATCACATTTTATTTCTATGCTTACTGTAGAAGAGCTCAGAGAGATTCCCAGACTGCTATTTCTGTGTGGAGATATAAATTCAACTTGAGAAAAATAACCAGTCGAAATTTTGTTTACCTGGTGATTGAAATAGCAGAACTAGTGACCATGGCGTATTTCTCAATTACACTCATTTTGTACCAGAGGACTAATTAATATTACGCTAATATTTAACAGAAATTCTAAGGAAAAGAAAGGAATTTCCAATTCAGAGAATAAATTACAGAATACAGAATGACAGAACGCAGAATAAAAGAATACAGTTTCAGCTCTGACAACTGTAGTGAGTACACTAGTTGAAACTATAATAAAGAATAAAATTAATGGATGTATGTATAAATAAGATCTTTGGAGGAAGAGTCAAAACAGCTTTTTTGAAAGACAGACATTCCTCACATATTTTGTTTGTCTTCTGAAGCCATTAATAGAACTTTAGACACATTTTACCTAGATTTTCAATCAGCCTTTAGCACAGCCTTCAGCAAAGGTCCTTAAATTATGCAGCCATAAAGTAGAAAGAAAGCACTTTTTCACACATCCAGAAGTAAACTTCCAGAAATTATTGCCAGGAGGTTGGGGAGGCAGACGGGATTATACAAATTTAGGGGCTACAGGCCTGTAAAAAGATACCAAAGGATATAGCCCTCTTACAAATGTCCTCTGCAATGACAAATATGGATGCTAGAGGAAACTACAGAGAGGATTAGATCACAGAAAGTAGCCAGGTTCATGTTCTCTCTCTAAATAGCATCTCCTGCTGTCACTGTTGAATACAGTATGCTGGATCAAATGGACCAGCAGGGCATTTTTTATGTTCCTATCTGGACATGGTGGCAAATACATGCATGCAAATCTTAGCCATCTCCTTACTCTAAAGAAAGGTGCAGCAAAAAATCCCTTCTACATCCATCTAGTCTGGAAATCAACACGCATGGGTACCAGGGACAGACTTTACTGAGTTTATCACACTGGTAGATTAGCAAACCTCTTCAACAACCCTATCACACTAGTTTCCTTTCTCATTCCTTGGATTTTAAAGGGAACAGAGGACACTAGAAGTTTACATAAATGTGTTGTGCAAAACCCACAGCGAAGTTCAAGAAGTTTTTTATTTACACTGGTGTTCACTGAATCAACTGAGTCTGAAAACATCACTGGCCTGCTGCTTTCTTCTCTGTTGGGAGTGGTGGGATGTTTTGAATCTTTTTCAGCAAAGACATACACAGTCCAGGAGTCTTGGCACACATGCCTACTTATGTGTTTTCTGGAACAGTCTTTAGTATTTCAGTTTTTATACCAAGCAAGTCTCAGCTTGATGAGGATGGGAAAACTACATATTAGTCAGTGGCATAAGCCTTATTTCAGATGCCTGTGTGAAAGAGTTACAATGTTTGTGGTAATGCTGCAGCTGACAATGTAGCTATGTGGAAAAATAGCTGTCTGAAGCACTGGAAGCATCTGCCTTCTTCTGTTGCAACATTAAACCAACGCATGCATACATAGCAAGTTGCTGTTTGATGACTATCTGCTTTCACAGTAGATATATGCATGGTTAGCATTGTCTTTAGGAACAGTGGTTGTGCCTAGTTTGGCAGCCTCAGGTGTTGGCATCAGCTTCCACTGGAATATTGTGTTGACAGCAAGCCAGATGTGCTCACACTCAGCATAGATGCAAATACGCTCCTCATATACGCACCAGCCACATCCAGGACACACTCCTTACCGCTTCATCCCCTCTGTGACAGCCTGAGAGAGGCTACTAGGGCAGGAAAATAAATCTGGATGAATTCTGGGAGTCTATGGAGGAGCAAGTCCACTGCCAGGTACAAAACTAGGAGGAGAGGAAATCCCTCAGAGAGCTCAGGGAGATTCAGGGCCTCTCTCCCAGAGGCCACTGTAAGCAGCTTTATGAGGTGAGACTGAGCAGAAGCCCTGACTCTCACCCTGTACTAGACCTGCCAGCAAGAACTGACCATGCTGCAGTTTGCAGAGGAAAGGCCAGGGCAATGGTCATGTGTTGGAAGCCAGGGATGACAATTATTCACTAATGCTTCAGCTCACATTGAGGTAAATTATATTATTACATTCCTGTTCTGTATCTCACCTGCCTTCAGCTCAGATGAGGATAATGCCTCTTGAGCATGACCACAAATCAAAGACACAGCAGCAGGGGCCAGCAGCCATTGTTTGAGCTGTTGGTGGATGCTGCGAGTGTCAGGGGCCTGGTTCACTCCTGAGGTGTGTTGTAATCAGATGGCATACAAGCATTCCTGCTGCCTCAGAGACTTGTAGGTGAATAAATGAAACAGTCCTGAGGAAGACAGAAACAAAGACAGGCAGTGTGGACTGTCAGCCACGCTTTACTACAGTGCTCAAGGGCCAACTGTTGCTCTCTGGAGTGGATCCCAGTCAGTACAGACATATCTGTATCAAAAACCCCAACCTACTGCATTTACCTCGTGCTTGAGTGCTAACCTACAGGGGATTTGCAGCCAAATAGTCCAGCGATTTTAGGGCTATAGCAAGTTCTGCCCAAGTTTCAGAGCCCCAGGTGATGTTTGCTGGGATCACTCACAGCACTCCTCATCCCTTTCCTCTCTTCAACACCAGTGCTGCACTGCACACAAGGTAACAGAGACAGCATTTGCTAACAGGGAGATGCCTGGCTTAAAGAAACAAGGAAGACTCAAGAGACAGGAGTGGAGGTGTCTCCCTTGCAAGAAACAACTGTTTTAAGCAGCTCACACACCCCTTTTTCAGTGGATCCGTCTCCTCGTGAGCAGGATACACACACCTGCTCTGCCAGGGCAGCAGCTTTTGCTTCTGCTCTTCATGTATATTTAGCTGTAGTATTTGCAAACGCCAACGTGTATTTTGTAAAGGTTTACAATTTAAAACTTGTATAATCACCACTGTACGCCAGTCGCTTCTCGCCGCCGCCCACAGACCAGCAGGACCAACGGCTGCCCCGCAGGGCGAGGCCCCCCTTTCCCTCCCCTTCCCTCCCCTTCCCGCTCCCGCTCCCGCGCGGGACTCGGCTCGGCCGGCGTCGCCGCCGCCGCAAGGTCTCTTGGGAGTTGAAGTCCTGCAAGGTTTCTTTCCCGCGGCGCGCCTGTCACTCGTGGACTACCTGTCCCACAGAACCTTGCGTGGAGGGGGCCTGGCGCCCGGAAGGCGGCTCTGGCAGCTGGTGGCAGGGCGGCTAGTTCAAGTTGCCATAGCGGCGAGGTGAGGAGGGTGGGGGGCTGCTGGGCGTGACCGGGGAGGGGGTCGGTTTCACTTTGAAG
>WHYT01015005.1:125223-140194 GCA_009806455.1 Tetrax tetrax
TTTTGTTTTTTTTTTTTTTTTTTTTTTTTTTTTTTTTTTTTTTGTCATGCTCAGTCTTAGCTATAAGGCTTCAAACATGCCGTTACGGCTAAGATAGTTACCTAGTGATAGATTAGTCTGCGTGGGGCTAAGCAAATAAAAACACTTGAGGAGTACTCAGGTTGTGTATACTGAGTTCACCTTTTCCTTACTTGAGCTGGAGAACTTGCTGTTGAGACTGTCTGCCGTACTTCATGTTTGCTTTACACTGTAGATCCCTTAACAAGAGTCCTCAGTGAAACCGAAACACCCTGTTTTCTCCAGGGAAGGAAAATGCTGAGTATTAATGTTTTTTTTCTCAGTGCAAGAAATATTATAATCTGTGTGGCTAGACTAAAAGCCAGTAAAAGACAAATGATTCTCACTGTCAAGTAGGTTATGTGATCATGTGCTGAAAACTGTCTAAGTTTTTGGAAAAAGCAATAATAGCCTTTTTTGTTGTTGTTGTTGTTGTTTAAATTAATAGGCAGATGTATGTACAGAATATTTGTACAAATTTCTACTTTATGTTTTTTTTTTTAAAATCTGAAATGAAACTTCTGTTATTCCTTTGAAAATGAGGGTGTTGCTTTATGTGAAACAAAACTTCTTCAGTCTAAAAGTACTTACACTTCCTCTTAGGTTGCTTATGAGAACAAAGAGGAATGGTACTTAACCATAAATAGAAAGTTTTCTTCAGACAAAATGTCTTCCTGTGTCTAGTGTTTTCTTTTATGTTTACCTTGTATACTAGCCTTTCTTCAGTGCTTTGGCCACTAAGTATCTTAATGAGCCTATTTTTAGACCGCTGAAAACAAACCCATTAATCTTTTCTGCTGTACATCACCATTTCCCTTATGTTTTCTCCAGTGTCACAGCTTTTCAATAGCTGGGGCTCTTACTGTTAAGACACTTCTCAGAACAATGTTTTCAGCAGATAAGTCATCTGCTGTTTTTCATTAATTTCTGTCAGTGCCTATCTCTTTTTCTGCCATTGCGAGTTGCCATACTTGTCTAACTAGAGGTATATGTAGGGCCATGTTCAGAGGCCCACTTTCAAAAGAGTGTGAGAAATTTTAAAGAATTATTTCCCATCAGCTGAAATGCAGTGACTAATCTTTGGAATTCTGCTGGTTTATGCTATTTAATCTGGAAATGTGTTAAAACACATTGTTTGCATGTTCTTATATGTCTCTTTGTTCTTAATTTCTCTGTATACTCAGATATCCTTAAAAAGCTCTCTTTCACTAGTGTGAAACTGATAAAGTCATAAGTGATATTATTTCTAGGCTCTTAGCTTCTACAAAGAAATGTGAGACGGTGGAATTAAGAGTTAAGCTTAATCTTTCACTTGGAGCTGTTTGACGTGCAGACAAGCTATATGAATTGCATATTGTAAGGTTAGTTTTCTAGCTCTCATGGGATACTTCTGTGCAGTATTCTACATACAGAGTAATTCCAACATAGGCTTCTCAGCCCAGTTTGCTTCCTGTGAAACTGTGAATGGAGTTCTGAAGAGTCTAAGTTGTCAAAACAACAATTACTGTGATTTTGTAGTTGAGGTAATGTATGACAGACACAGATCATCAACCCTTTGTTATGATCCTTAAAATTAAGTGTGTGGTGACAGTAAGAATGATAGCAGTCAGGCAAAATGTGCTGGTACGTAGGTCCGTGAGTGGATTAATGTCTCGGGGTTGAGTTTCTGATCCCTAATAAGGTTGATCTTGTGCTTAATTTTTCATATGGCCATTAATAAGGTTTCCCCTTTACTTGGTGTCCTAAAGCATTCACAGAATGCTTTGAAACTGAAAATGTTTGTTAAGCCTGGAGGAAATCGATCAGTGAATCAGTTGCTTATTGGGCTTTGAGTGATTGTGCTGCTTGTCATGCTTGGTAAGATCAGAAAGAGATGTTTTAGCCCGGAGAACTGGCACTGCAGTTATAGAAGGAATTCAAAATTACTCTAGAACAGGTGATGCCAAACTGGTTTGAGAGAAGTCTTATTTCATGCTTATTGGTGATACCCGTGGTCCGTGTACTGGAATATGGATCTTGCTGATGTCTGTATGAGGTTCTAGGAAAGATCAAGGGGAAAATGCAGCTTGATGTAGTAATGTGCAGAACAGACTAAGTGGTTTGGGTTTTTGTACTGAATTATGGTAAAAATGAATATTATTCCATTTTGTTTTTTTTACTGCTGTTTTATTTCTTTTATTTTTCTCTGTCTTTGAAAATATCTCATGCTTCCTATTTCCCAGTGCTCAGTGTTTATGCTTTCTCAGCCTCGTTTAGACTTCATTTCAGCTGACTAGAGTGAGAGGCACTGGAACAGTGAATTCTGATACTGGCAGTAAAAGTGAAAAAGGAAAAAAAAAAAAGTGACCTTTTCTGCTTCTTCCATGTTTAACAAATTTAATTACTCCTTACCAGATCAATTGATTTAATATCAATGGATATTTTGCTTTTTTTTTGAGAACAGATCTTTTGTTGAAAACTTAAAATAGTCTATTTTTATTTTTTTTTTCCCCCACATATTTAAATTAATTATTCTATAACTTCTTGGCCACAGTTTTCTTTCCTTTCCCTTCCCTTTTTTGTGAGACACTGCACTTGCCTTCTTCCATAGTATCTCCAGTTCTCCTTGAATCATTAAGATACCGGTTCTTAGACTTGCTTCAGACTGTTGGTTACTTGAGGTTATTTGTCTTAGTTGGCCCTGGCCAATCTGAGTACAGCTTAGCAAGTAGCGTGAGGCAAGGAGGAGTGGTTCTGCAGATCAGAACAATTGATAAAGCCCTGATGGCTCCACTGTATGTTTTGAGGGGAGAATTTGCTTTGGACTATGGTCTTATCCTGGGTACTGAACACTGAGAAGTAGTGAGAGTGCATCTTTTGATTTAGTTCTCTCCTAATGGGCTCTGCCTCTTGCATCTTGGCACTGCTTCATTGTGTGAACAAACATAATAACTGAGGAGCAGCTGGAAGATCTACCTCAAAAGTAGATCTGCTGACCTGAACCAGAAAGGCTAATGTAAACTTAATCTGAGTCTGTGAATTTGCTTTGGGAATATTGTACAAGTCAGGGACTGTACAGTTACAGTCAGGATTTAACATTCATTACTTTTTCTGATCTTTCATCCTAGGTTTCAAGATACGAATGGCAGATTCATCTAGTGATTCAGACAGCTTTCTTAGGGGTCGAATAGGAAAGCGGCCACCTTTGAGAGCATCCCACAACAGAGCTCGAAACTATGGTGCTGAAGAAGTTACAGAGAAGATCCATACTTTAGCAAACACTTTACAGGTTCTTTACAAAATATAATCTTAAAGTATTTATAGAGTCTGCATTTCTATTACGTAGGGTCAAACTTTCATTTCTGAAGTTGTGGAAAATACTGTACTGATGGGAATCATTGCTTTCTGTGCAAACCAAAAAGGTTTTGGGAAATTCATCATATTGCCTTTGAGCTGAAAGTATGTGGTTTGTTATACTTTTATACAGCCATTATTTCAGACAGTAATAGAATGCTATGACATGGTTGATAATACTGTTTCTGAAGTTAGCAAACTGAATAATGCCGAATAAACTTTGTTGGATTCTCACAAGAGGCATTAAATTTTGTAGCAGAAGTTCCAGATCCATGGTTGTTGTCTTGTACTGTTTAAAATTTTCCAATTCCTGATAAAGTAAATATGTAGGCAGTCAGTTCTCTCATAATAGAGTTTACAATTCAAATATATTCTAGATGTGGAACAGCACAGTGAGGAGTATTTATAAACTTGTAAGAGATTCCTACCCAAGCAGGAAAAACTGTTCATCTAGTTCTTGCTCCTTCAGTGGCGGCAGTGGAGGAAATCTCTGAATCTATTTTGCAAGTGGGAAGAGACATCTGGCTATCCTGACACTGTTTATTTCTTGAGAAATCATTTCTGTTCTTCTCTAGCTGACAGTTCTGAATACCTAGAGTGGGTGGGTTTATGTATTATTGTGTTGTTCAGCCAGCAAAATATATATATATTTGTTTGGTTTTTTTTTAAATATGTGAGAAGAAAAAAAATCTACTAAGAATGCTGAATTTAAACTTCAAAACTTCTTAGCTGGAAAATAATCATCGCACTAGAAAAGAAATGAGTTAGTAAGAATGTAGTCTGATTATTTTTTAAAAGAGACTCTTTGATATTGTCTTATTTCTGTCTAACCTCTTTCTAGCTGCCCTTCTGAAATTCTTATTTTAAGCTAATTGCTTTCAGTGGACTGCTGCTCAGCAGATCTGACATCTGATTCAGCTCTTCATCTGATCAGAGTGCTCATGCAGGGACTTTACCTAATGTGTTTATCTTCAAAAATTTGTTATTAAGTTAACTTAGTTTGTTTTACAGGCAGATAACACTGAGATCTTTGGAATAAAAAGATTTTTCTGCAGTGGCTGAAACTTTTGAAACTTTTTTTCAAGCTGAAGCCTTACTATTGTACTATAAACGATACCGTGGTTTTTTGGTTTGTGTTTTTTTTCCTTCCCTTTAGCCGTGTTGTACATATTCAGATTCTGGTTACTTAAATAGGATTTTTGAATGCTTAGACCCTTTAAAAAGCACTTGTGTTATCAATTTACTGTTATAAACCAAGAATAATAAAGACAACAGTAATGTTTATTCGAGGAGGTTTCTGTTTTGACTTTTATTCCTCATATTTATTTTTTTTTTTTTTAAGGATACCAACAGGAATCTAAGACATGTTGACCATTTGCTGGGACAATACAGAGAATACAACAAGGAACAAACTGAAGCAATAGCAACTGTGAGCAACTTTGTTTGTCTTAACTTCTTAAACCTTTTCTGCTAATAGCATTCATAGCTGAAAACTATGGGTGGAATACATCAAGAGTTAAGTAGATGAAAACAGAAACTTTTTGTATTTATTTGAGCAATCTAACTATAGTAATATGTTATATAATGAAACTCTGGCAGGTTTGTAGCTTCATTACATTTCTTGTTTATAAGTACCAAACAGGTTGTTGTTTTATGATATTGTGCCAAGAATGAAGTGCATAGCTGAAATAGAGTATTAGAGAATGTGGGGTTTATTTTTTTTGTTTGCAGGAATAAGTGGTCAGATAAAAGCTGAATTACAGAAGGGAATGAGATTGTGACCATAGTGGGTGGTGTAGGTTTTTTTTTTCCTGTCATTCTAAACAGCTTCTGAATCTGTTGACCAGCTTTCTTTAAATTGCAGAAGGGGTGAAATTCTCATAATTATTAAGCTTCTACAAGTTTGAAAACAGGTGTCTAGACAGAGAAAGTAAAACACATTATTGCTGGCAGGGCAAGAGAGATTTGCAACTTGGTTAGAAACAAACTGCAGCAGGTGCTACCTTGAAACAGATACATATGAGATGTAGGAATATTTTGCATGTGAGGGTAGAAAGAAAGAGAAAAAGAAAATACATAGAAAAGAAGGCTTGTTTTCTTTAGACAGCTTACTTTTTAAATCTGTATGCACAAGCTCTGCATGGAAGTAATTTGGGATATTATATGCCTCAATAATATTTTTTTCTCTGCTATTTGAATACTTTTTGTGGCTTTATAAGCTCTACCGAAGTATTGAATTTGTGGAATTTCTGTTGGGCATTGGGATCATTTGAAGTTGTCTATTTTTAACAAATGCTGATACTAAATGTAGTTCAACCTCATTATTCTCGAAAGATTTTCTATTAGGGAGCGTCAAGGTGAGCGAAACATCAGTCAAATTTAGTTTTGACTTAATGTCTGGTCGTCTTAGTCATGCTAGGTGGCTTTTGATTATGGCTCAAGTGCAGGAGAAACCTAGAGACTCTAACCATGTCCTGCTTCAGCCTTAAATACTAGAGTAAAATCAGTCTTACCGGTGAAGATAGCATGATTCTCCGAGTTCCTGTTCCCTTTCTGAAGCAGAAGTTTCCACTTGTGTAGAATAAAAGTTGTTTGTAATTGGTATGTGAGAAGAAGCAGCTGGGATCAGGAAGCAGTGAATCAATTTTACTTCTGCAATAAATATTTTAGAAAAACTGGAACAAATTTCTCCTTTGGATGGTGATGTGTTGGGGTATTTTACAGTCATAGGTGGTCAAGCATTTCTACATGTTAGACAAGCTTGTTTATTTAAGAATATTTTGCTGCAAGTGGCATATGTGTTTAGGTTCTGTCGTGCTGAATACTCTAATATCTGTCTCTTGAATTCTTTGTGATCTCTTCCTTAAGAAAGACTTTCTTCAGACCGTTGTTCAGCATATTTGCATTTATGAATTGGTGACTGTTGGGCTGCTGAGAAGCTGTTTTCCTTTCTAATTTAAAAATTAGTTTCACTACTCCACTTGGAGGTGCCTGGCATCTGCCTGTGAATCAAGGCAATGTGTACTATGTAACTTACAGGATCAGGAAGATTTACTGCTTAGAACTTTGTTTCATTCTTGCTATTGTTGGTTCTCTAGTGGTGGGAGCATTGGACTCTCCATATGTGCTCTATATCAGAGCAATGTTGTTCTCCTGCTGATTTCACTGTTGGTCTGTGATTTCGTTATGTCCCTGGAGGACAAAAATAGTGGAGAAAAGGTTTCATTCTGCTCTTTGGGGTGGGGGGAGGGAGAGAGAGGGGAGAGGATGTTTTGCAGTGGGGTTTTTTTTGCTAATGTGAGGCTTTGGAGAGGTTTAAATGTAATCAGCCTTTGAGAGAGATCTAGGTTGTCTTTTAAAAAATGTTTGATGTTTGTCTCTTTTAAATAAATTTTAAAAGCAAAAAAAACCCCAAAACTGAAAGAAGAAATGGGAAAGGACCAAAACAATAGACACTGTTTTGATGGGATTTAAACAGCTTATAGATGAGATGTCAAGGAATGGAATTCAGATGTTCTATTCAAATTTGTGGTCTTTAATATCTCTGTTCTACTGTCACTAGTCTCTCTTTATTCTTTTAGTGATTAAGTTGTTTTTTGAGAGAACATAAATATCTTAAAATATAACTATGTTGATAATGTAAATTATAACTCAAAATTTTTAAACAATTTTTTTTGACCGGTTCTAAAGAAACAAACTGAAGAGTAAGGTTGTTCATTCTGGACAATGCCATGGTTCTTTGTTTAAAAAAAAAAAAAAAAAAAATTTAAAAATCCAGCTGTCTGGTTTCTTGTAGAAAGGATAAAAATGAGTGCTGTAAAGCTAAAGCGTTCAACCCGAGCAGCACCTGTAGCTTAATTCAGAGCTTAATTTTTGTTGGCCTATTAAAGGTTCAAGATAAAACGTTGACAGAGTCACTTTAGATTCGAAAATTGAGTTATTGCTGTTTTTTCTTTGATCCTCTGGCACTTTCATGATTTTTAAAAAAGTTTTAGCTTTTTGAATACAAAAGTGATCTTTTGTTACATACATGCATGTATGTAACATACATACATGTATCTTTTTCCATCAAGTGGCTTCTGTCTTTTTGAGAAAGCATTAGAAAATCCTCAAGCTTTTTGGTTTGAGAATTTTAGTGATAAAGTTGTTGTAATAATACCATATAAGGAAAACATAAAGAACCTAAACAAGCATAGAAGGATTCAGAAAAAATTACTTTGAGAAAAAAGTGCCACCTAGAGAGATCCAACACAGTGTGTATAATTCTGCAAGAATTTAATCAAAATTTAATCATTGTGTGCAAGCCTCTGTTAGAGAGAGGAAAGGTGAATCTTTAGGAACTGATGCTTTGTGGATTGCCAGATGAAGGCATGACAAAAGCAAGTGGCTAAGAACCGAAGTTAGCAAATGCAGTCTTTTGAAAGTTTGAAAAATGAGGGACTTATTTAGGAATATGGTCATTTCTGAACTCTTAAGTTGGGAATGGCTGCCTTTTTTTTTTTTTTTTTTTTTTTTTTTTTTTTTTTTTTTTTTTTTTTTTTTTTTTTTTTTTTTTTTTTTTTTTTTTTTTCCCCCTGGCGTGTTGCACCACTGTTTTAAGAAACTTGATATTTGAAGCTGCCAATGTTGGAAACATGTTTTGTTATACTTATGGGAATATGACATATGAGATATTGCAGAAAAGCTGCTATTAATTCATAGCTATCCTTGGCTTTAAGAGTTTTGATTATATAATTGACTTTTTTGAAAAATTATGTATTACATGCATTTTTTAAATTAGTCTGTGTTCATATTTCTGTAAATTGTAATTTCTCTGCAGTTAAAAGAAACACTGGAACAGTCTCTAGGTCAGTTAAGGAGCCAACGATTAACCAGAAACTCTGGAATGAGAAGTACTTCTCTCTCAACCTTATACCCTAGTGATCTGGACGGAGAAGGAGTGTCAGGTAAAATACTTATACAGCTGTTGTATTGAAACTGGAAATTAAGGGAAAAAAAAAAGTGTAAAGATAGTGATGTGAAAAGTAATCATTGATTACTTCAAAGGAATTCAGTTTAGAAATTTGGGAGACCTGCATTAAGTTATGCAGTTGCTTATTTGTTAAGCTCTTATAGCTTTCTGTTACGTAGCCTTTTCTGCTGATAACCTGAGAGATCTAAATGAAACACTGATTCTTTCAGTGGAGAAAATCCCTTGTCCACTGCTTGTTGTAGGTACATACAAGCTACAGCTAAATCCAGAAGATATTGCAGCTTCTGAAGCTTGTTTCAGCAGAAAGGAAAGTTAAATTTTAAATGCATAAGATTATGAATGTGTGGGTGAAATTATGTAAGGCTCAGTGGAAAAGGAAAAATGGAACCAATGTATAACCTAGACAAAAGTAGGTTTTTTTCTTGTACATCTCTCTGAAAATTCATTATATTTTAGGAAGAGGTGTATTTGAGAGGAGTATTCCCCCTAGAAGTAGCGTTTAATGTATTTTAGTGGAAAGCCCAAAACTTCCATTTTTCTAATGTAAAAGCTGTGAAGTACTGTAGTTTGAAGCTATAATAAATCCAGTTGAAGGAAAAGCTGTTGCTTGGGCAAATAAAATTTGAGGAAAAAATTACCTATTCCTTGGAGGAACAAGGGAAACCTTTCTTACTCATTAAGAATACATGTATTCCAGAAACATTTAAATTGAAAAAGAATACTGGGAAGAGCTAAACAAGAAGTATACCTGTGTATTTTATGTAACTCTGTGTATGAAGTTTTGTCTTCCAACTTTTTTTTTATCTCTTATTTCATAAAGGGAACTGCCACTTCCTGCCTACTTCTCCTCTCAGAGATTATGGAGACTCACAGGGCAATAAACATCGAAGGTCTAGATCTGCAAGTGTTCGGTTTGTCAATGAGGCAGATAATTTGGACCAGGTACAGAGCACTAATAGGAGTTGCTTCCCCAAATAGGCCTCCAGATGCTTCACTTTTACATCAGCTGAGGTTATTCTGATGATGCAGCTAAGAATGTTTTAGCTATGAATTGTGCTTTCAATGTTACATGCCATTCTTCATAAGGCAGTCAGCTCTTGTATCTGTCAATGTCGTGAAGTTTCATGCAAATCTGTCATTATAGAGAAAAAGGTGTAGATGGTAGTGATAACAAAAGGAATGTGTGAAAATAATCTCTGTACTTTTTAGGCTATGTATGAGAAAGAAAAGCCATCTCTAAATATGTGATTAACATTCACCTACATGCTGAAATCCAGTATGGCTATAAAGGGGATGTTCAGCCTTAGTTAATGGCGCAGGATCCTAGCGCTTTTGCTGTTTACTTCAGTGTAGCCTGTATTGATTTTGAGCCATCTAGTTTTCCATCTTAATTCTAAGTCTGACCTGTGAATACGTGACCCCATACTTCAGGCAGATGATACGAAGAGGAGACGATATGTATGGCACTGTAATTTTCAGTAACTATGTAAGCAAATATAATTTTTTTCCTTTTTTTTTTTGATAACAACTGCTGGTTTGTTCCTTATTATTGCTCTTCAGTGAGTGAATATGGCTTTACTCCATCATTAACTGTTTTGTGAGAAGAGTACAGTGCCTTGAGGAATGATGAACTAGAAGTAGTCATCGATCATGACCATAGGTAGAAATTGGGGCGGAGATAAAGCAGTGCTGCTTCACTAAAGCTGTGGCTTTTTCTTGCTGTAACCACAGTCCCTTTATTCCAATTTCCACTGTGTCTAGTTAGGGCAATTTTCCAACTGAATGGGCTTGTAACACATTTGAGTCTTTCTCCTTCTTAGGCTGATACATTCTGAAAATATGCTGTAGTGTTCAAAGTCTCTTGGGTTGGGTTGAAATTTCTGCTTAGTCACACAGGGGAGATGGTAGTGCATGTGTCTGAATGTTGAGCACGGTCAGCTGGGCTGTGGAAGATCCAGGTTTCAGGTTTAAGTCTTGGCCGTAGAACAAGGGGATATTATAAACCAGGGTTTTTCATAGTGATGGTCCTGGCCACTGGGCTGTTGACAGCGGTTGGATTAGGATGGATTAACCGTCACTTCTTATCCCATGAAGGATGGATGACCTCTTACTCTTTAATTGGCCCGTTTACAAATTTTGGCTATAGATTGTGGACGTGAATGGGTGAAATGAGAAGTTTTACAGAGGAAAATAGATGTGAGGTGTTGGTTTGTGGTTTTGTTTTGTTTTTTTTTCTATATTTTAAGCTCTGAAAAAAAGCATTCTAGTAGAGTGTGTAAAGCCTTGGGCAAGATAAAATAATTCTCCTCCGTGCTCTGGTAGTTTCTGAATGCATCATAGTGTTCTGCTTGGTAATTTCCAATTTAATATGCCATCTTTTTATAGTAATATATATAGCTGAGTAGAACTTTTTCACTTATACTAGCGTTTATTAGCAGGTGACTCCATCTGTTTAGATCTTTCAACTTGCTTTGTGTTAGGTTAAAAAGATGTTACAGTGTTAGGCAACTGAAACGACTGAGCTCTGAACCATAGAAAAAAACCATAGTTGGGGAAACTTGGTTTAGCAAATATTAAAATTAAACTTCAATGAGCAAGTGTTGTGAAGGGTTGATTGAAATAGAAGCATGCAAGCCCTATCCACTTATCCAGGCTCATCTGCAATTCATGCAGTTTTGTTGTTTTGTAGGCTATTTTTATCTGCTTTATTTTAAAAAGTGTATATATATGTATATACATACTTTTGAAATATCATAGAAAAAAGACTTAAAGCCTTGGCTTAATTTGTGTACTTTACTTTACAGCTGCATTCTTTCCACCAGTCTCTTCGAGATCTCAGTAGTGAACAAGTTCGCCTAGGAGATGACATCAGTCGAGAGCTTTCAAGAAGAAACCGGTATAAAAAGAATAAAACTCAATGTGAAGAGTAGCGTGGAAAATAATTGTTACGCTTTTAAATAATTCTTAAATCCCTTTGTTTTTTTTGTATTAAAAAAAAAAAAAAAATTGGGGAAAGTGGGAGATTGCACAACATGTAGATGAAAACAGTGTTACAAAGTGCTTGTTCCATGTCATCTTGTGCAGTATTTATAAATGTAAATAACACCCATCAATTCTGATTTGTATATGGCTTTCCCCTCTTTTTTTTATATATGAGCAAAATGATGAGGACTTGGGAATTTCTTTTATTACAACTTTGTTCCTTATTTGTTCTTGATGCTGGAGTCTCTTGAGGGCAAGCTCTCATGCAGGCCATAATATTTCTATAAAGTATGTACTGTCTCAACATATGGTGCTTTGTCTAATAGCAATAGTGGGAATTAGTCCGCTAATTCCTAGCAGGAAGTAGTACTATTCAAAAGGACTGCGTAGACATGTTCATAATTTTGTACTTGTTGACCAGATACCTGGCCTTTCGAACTAGATGTTCCGTTATCTTAATTTGAGGAATGGAACTGCTTTTTATCACAGATTTTCCACTGGAGGCTGGTCTCTATTTATGCTAGGAATTCAGAACAAATTGAAGTGGCATAAAAATCTAGGAGATGTTGCTGCCTAAAAGTATTACAGTTGATATTTAGTTTTTGCACTGTAGAACACTGTCTTACCTGTATTTTTCTATGAAGGACTGATGCTGAATTAAGAAAGACTCTAGAAGAATTATCTGAAAAGCTCACTGAATCCCAAAGACAAGAAACGGTGAGTGTGACTAACATGAAAAGACGATTTATATTTAATATTCTAAGCAGGATGTGGGCTTTTGGGTCTTGATAATCAGTACCACTTACTGGTACATGTATCTGAATGTGATCTTATCTGGGCTACTATAGGTTGTTATTAGGTTACTCTTCCATAATGAAATCAGCAAAACAAGTTTTGTATTTCAAGTACCTGTTCAAATTAAAGTAAAGGTTTTACAAGTGTGTATGTAGTGAATTTTTCTGTTTCAAAATTCATGATCTCAGAGAAAGCTGCTTTTTAACTTTGAACATTGGTTTGAACACTATCATATTTGTTGAAGATACCTTTTTGAAAGGTGATTGGTGACAGCCAGCATGGCTTCCCTAAGGGCAAATCATGCCTGACAAATTTGGTGGCCTTCTACAATGGGGTAACAGCATTGGTAGATAAGGGAAGAGCAACAGATATAATCTGCCTGGACTTGCGCAAAGCATTTGACACTGTCCTGCATGACATCCTTGTCTCTAAACTGGAGAGACATGGATGTGATGTGTGGACCACTCAGTGGATAAGGAGTTGGCTGGATGGTCACACTCAGAGTTGTGGTCAAAAGCTCGATATCCAAGTGGAGACCAGTGACAAGTGGTGTTCCTCAGGGGTGGGCATTGGGCCCAGCCCTCCTCAACATCTTTGTAAGTTTGCTGACAGCACAAAGCAGTGTGGTGTGGTTCACACACTGGAGGCAAGGGATGCCATCTAGAGGGACCTTGGCAGGCTGGAGAGGTGGGCCTGTGTGAACCTCATAAAGTTCAACCAGGCCAAGTGCAAGGTCCTGCACATGGGTCAGGGCAATCCCAGGCACAAATACAGACTGAGCAGAGAATGGCTTGAGAGCAGCCCTGAGGAGAAGGACTTGGGAGTGTTGGTTGATGAGAAGCTCAACATGAGCCAGTAATGCACACTTGCAGCCCAGAAAGCCAACAGCATCCTGGGCTGCATCAAAAGTAGTAATGACCAGCAGGTCGAGGGAGGTGATTCTCCCCTTCTACTCCACTCTCATGAGACCCCACCTGGAGTACTGCGTCCAGCTCTGGAGCCTCCAGCGTAGGAATGACATGAAGCTTTTGGAGTGAGTCCAGAGGAAGGCCACGAAGATGATAAGAGGGCTCAAGGACCTCTCCTATGAGGACAGGCTGAGAAAATTAGAGCTGTTCAGCATGGAGAAGAGGAGGCTCCAGGGAGACCTTATAGCAGCCTTCCAGTACCTAAAAGGGGGCCTACAAGAAGCAGGGGAGGGACTTTTAACAAGGGCATGTAGTGATAGGTCAAGGGGTAGTGGTTTCAACTGTAAGAAAGTAGACTTAGAATCATAGAATCATAGAATGGTTAGAGTTGGAAGGGACCTTCAAAGGTCATCTAGTCCCTGCAAGAAGCAGGGACATCCCTGACTAGATCAGGTTGCTCAGAGCCTCATCCAGCCTGGCCTTGAACGTTTCCAGGGATGGGGCATCCACCACCTCTCTGGGCAACCTGTTCCAGTGCTCTACAACTTTCATTGTAAAAAAATTTTTCCTAATATCTAATCTAAATCTACCTCCCTCTAATTTAAACCCATTACCCCATGTCCTATCACAACAGGCCCTACTGAACAGCCTGTCCCCATCTTTCCTGTAGGCCCCCTTGAGGTACTGGAAGACTGCTATCAGGTCTCCCCGGAGCCTTCTCTTCTCCAGGCTGAACAGCCCCAACTCTCTCAGCCTGTCCTCATAGGAGAGGTGCTCCAGCCCTCTTATCATCTTCGTGGCCCTCCTCTGGACCTTCCCCAACTGGTCCATGTCCTTCTTCTGTTGGGAGCTCCAGAGGTGAACACAGTACTCCAGGTGGGGTCTCACCAAGACAAAGTAGAGGGGAGAATCACCTCCCTTGACCTGCTGGCCACCCTCCTCTTGATGCAGCCCAGGATGCGGTTGGCCTTCTGGGCTGCAAGGGCGCATTGCTGATTCATGTTGAGCCTCTCGTCCACCGTCACTCCCAAGTCTTTCTCCTCAGGGCTGGTCTTGATCCATTCTCTGCCAGCCTATATATGTGCCTGGGATTGCCACGACCCAGGTGCAGGACCTTGCACTTGGCCTGGTTGAACTTCATGAGGCTGGCATGGGCCCACCTCTCCAGCCTGTCAAAGTCCCTCTGGAGGGCATCCCTCTCTTCCAGCATGTTGATGGCACCACACAGCTTGGTGTCATTTAGATTAGATATAAGGAAGAAATTCTTCACAATGAGGGTAATGAGGCACAGAGAAGCTGTGGATGCCCCACCCTGTGAAGTCTTCAAGGCCAAGTTGGATGGGGCTTTGGGCTACCTGGTCTAGTGGAAAGTGTCCCATGGCACATGCTTGAAACTAGATGATCTTTAGTGTCTATTCCAACCCAAACCATTTTATGATTCTGTGATTCTATACAAGCTTTGGCATGTTATGATGATGAATAATATTGTTTCCTTTTCCTTTTTCCCTGCTTGTCCTTTTCAATCCTTATCATCTACGCAGCATAATGGGAGGAGTCTTTCTGGGTTGCACTTTTTCCTGAAAGCAAATGTAACATACGAGGCAGGACAGCCCTGATAGTATCTTCTTTTTCATCTCCTGTATCTGCTGGAAGGAGACTAACTGCAATCTATATCACTTAAATATGAGAGAGATCTGATGTTGAGATGGAAGTGAAACAACGTATTGCTGTAGGGATAAGATAAATTGACTCTCCCCAGTAGTCTGGAGGTGAAAATACTGTAGGTAGTTCCTGACATGTAAGTCTTGAATGTGTGCTTTATGTAAGTATTAATGGGGTATCAGCAGGAATGCTGACTTTTCAGAGCAAGTGTTGTGTGTCCTTATTTTCTCATAGGTGTCTCATCTTGCCCTAAAATTGCATG
>WHYT01015005.1:150663-274320 GCA_009806455.1 Tetrax tetrax
CCTATCACAACAGGCCCTACTGAACAGCCTCTCCCCATCTTTCCTGTAGGCCCCCTTGAGGTACTGGAAGACCGCTATCAGGTCTCCCCGGAGCCTCCTCTTCTCCAGGCTGAACAGCCCCAACTCTCTCAGCCTGTTCTCATAGGAGAGGTGCTCCAGCCCTCTGATCATCTTCGTGGCCCTCCTCTGGACCTTCTCCAACTGCTCCATGTCCTTTTTCTGTTGGGAGCTCCAGAGGTGAACACAGTACTCCAGGTGGGGTCTCACCAAGACAGAGTAGAGGGGAGAATCACCTCCCTTGACCTGCAGGCCACCCTCCTCTTGATGCAGCCCAGGATGCGGTTGGCCTTCTGGGCTGCAAGGGCGCATTGCCCACTCATGTTGAGCCTCTCGTCCACCGTCACTCCCAAGTCTTTCTCCTCAGGGCTGGTCTTGATCCATTCTCTGCCAGCCTGTATTTGTGCCTGGGATTGCCACGACCCAGATGCAGGACCTTGCACTTGAACTTCATGAGGTTGGCATGGGCCCACCTCTCCAGCCTGTCAAAGTCCCTCTGGAGGGCATCCCTCTCTTCCAGCGTGTCGATGGCACCACACAGCTTGGTGTCATTTAGATTAGATATAAGGAAGAAATTCTTCACAATGGGGGTAATGAGGCACAGAGAAGCTGTGGATGCCCCACCCTGTGAAGTCTTCAAGGCCAAGTTGGATGGGGCTTTGGGCAACCTGGTCTAGTGGAAAGTGTCCCATGGCACATGCTTGAAACTAGATGATCTTTAGTGTCTATTCCAACCCAAACCGTTTTATGATTCTGTGATTCTATACAAGCTTTGGCATGTTATGATGATGAATAATATTGTTTCCTTTTCCTTTTTCCCTGCTTGTCCTTTTCAATCCTTATCATCTATGCAGCATAATGGGAGGAGTCTTTCTGGGTTGCACTTTTTCCTGAAAGCAAATGTAACATACGAGGCAGGACAGCCCTGATAGTATCTTCTTTTTCATCTCCTGTATCTGCTGGAAGGAGACTAACTGCAATCTATATAACTTAAATATGAGAGAGATCTGATGTTGAGATGGAAGTGAAACAACGTATTGCTGTAGGGATAAGATAAATTGACTCTCCCCAGTAGTTTGGAGGTGAAAATACTGTAGGTAGTTCCTGACACGTAAGTCTTGAATGTGTGCTTTATGTAAGTATTAATGGGGTATCAGCAGGAATGCTGACTTTTCAGAGCAAGTGTTGTGTGTCCTTATTTTCTCATAGGTGTCTCATCTTGCCCTAAAATTGCATGAATTGGTACTAAATGTTCTGTTAAGAGCTTTAGTGATGAGATTATCACTGATAATAATATTGCCACAGACTACTAGTTGGCACCAACAGACTTAATAATTGTACTTGTGTAAGTTCCTGACTCTAGATGAAGTTGGACAGGGATTCAAGAAACTATAATCTATCAGTACCAGTTCTACGTTTGATATGATAGAATCTATCGGTAAAGGAAGACTTGCTTCGTCAGTCTTCCTAGAAAAACGTAACAGGCTGTCTTTGTAAGAACTTTAGCTCCGCTATCCTAATGGCCTAGTAGGATAAAATACGTTTATCTGGGAAGAATTATTGATACCTGCAAAACTCTGGATTTTTTTCTCGCTGTGGCCTACTTCTCAGTATACTTTTTTTTTTTTTTCTTTCGTGTACTAGGAAATTAGCAAACTCAGTAAGTTTTAACCAAGGTGGTTCTCAAGAAAATAGCTGCTACATCTGGCTATACTGCAGCTGTTCAGTGCCTTTAAATGAGAGAAACAAACCTTCCTCCTCGATCCTCTGGAATGCTGGCAGCCACCTTCTTTTCATTAATGAAATAAATAACTAGCTCTTTGTGACCTCTTGTAGTAGGATTTCAAGATTTCAAATTGAATGTTACAATTTTTGACCTAAGAGAAGCAAAAAATGAGAAATGTGAAGTATGACAAGGAAGCCTTCTGTAATTTGTTAATAGTAAGGGGAATACCAGAAGAACTAGTCTCTTAGTTGGGAGAGAA
This sequence comes from Tetrax tetrax, assembly GCA_009806455.1. NCBI lineage: Eukaryota > Metazoa > Chordata > Aves > Otidiformes > Otididae > Tetrax > Tetrax tetrax. The sequence continues at coordinate 152,706 of WHYT01015005.1, forward strand.
TATTATCATCTGATAAAGCTATGAATACTGAAGTGTTTAATGACATTCTTTTAGTGAAGACACAAATGATGCATGAAGCTGCAGTGAGATGGTTTTCCTGTGTAGGACTAGTAAGACTTCAGCTGGAATATTCTGCTCATTGCTGCTTATTATCTTTAGGAAGAACGTTGGCCAAATGGAGAGAAGACTGGAGAGAGGAGAGGAAAAAAGGAAAGGGGGAAAAATTAAAAAGGCCGCTCATTCAAAGACTTGATTGAAAGGTTGAAACAATTGCTGAGGTTCAATTTGCAGAGGAAATATGTTGTTAGGAAAGACCTAGCCATGTATGATGAATAGTCAAAAAGTGCATGTTTAGTGAACGATATTAGAATAGAAAGGCATCTAATGATAATTCTGCACAATATTCATAGAATCATATTGGTCTAATCACTTGTGGCTTGGTAGTTTCTTGGTCTGGAATTGATCTCTGTATTTTCTGTACTTAGTAATGCCTCTGTGGATTTCTTTTCTGGAACTTCTCCAGTCTTTGTTATAACTTGCATATCTTTATCATCTCACTTGTCCTATAGCAAGGAGTTCTCCAGATAGGTTACATATTGTAAGAGGAGCTGCCACTTATGTGATTTGGTTTTTTCAGTTGTTTTGTGTGTGTGTGTATTTAGTATGTTTTGGTTGATCTGTTTGTTTTGGGTTTTTTTTTGTTGTTGTCTTTTTTCTGCTGTTGGTGTAGGGTTGGTTGGGTTTTTGTTTGGTTTTTGGTTTTTTTTTGGTTTTTTTTGTTTTTTTTAAATCTAATTGCTTTTTCAACTCTAATTTTCATTGGAGGAGGTTGTTCAGCTTCCTCACAGGCTTTTCAGAGTATTCCCTTTTTCTTCAGGCTGAAGAATTGTGACATGCTTAATCACTCATTGTATCCAGACAATTCCACACCACTGAAAAAGCCTAGCAGTAGCAACTTTCTGCACTACTTCTTTGCCTATGTTCTCTGATACTGGGTGTGGATTCTTTGCCTTTGTTCAAAGCCTAATGATCTACTCTTATACTGATGAGACCGGCAGAATGGGCAAGATGAGGTAAATGCAAAAGAGAGTTTAGCATGGACATTAAGATTAAAAATAACTCCAAAGGTGAGCATAGCAAAGCATGAGGTTAGAGTGCATGTAAAAACTGTGGTCTGTTATTGTAGATTTTTAAAATCCTTACCTGTCTGTGTTTAGGAATTCCTCTAATGAGATTATTTAATTCAGAATTGATTTCTTATTGATGCAAGTGAGTTGAGTAGGAGGAAATACTTTTTTCCTCACGACTTCCTTATGCAGTGTTATGTAGGAACTTTTGTCCTTAGTGCCTTTATCAATTTCCTTTGGAGTGTTGGTTTATCACCTCCAACATTGCCACCCTTGTATTGGTATTCTACTGTATGATTCTTGGTGATATATTGTCAACTTGAAATCTTGCTAATTTGACAGGATGAGTTCACGGTAGAAACATTATTTTCAGTTCAGTTTCCTTAAGTCATCTTTTCTGTAGGGACATATATCTAAATTCTTACGGTTATACTATTCAGTGTATTCTATAGTGTTTGAAAATTGCCTGTAAAAAGATGCACAGTGATGAAGGTCTAGTCACTGCAGTTATTCTGAGTCATTAGTTCAGAATTTATTTTTATTAGAGGTTATGATTCTTAGAGTCTTTTTGATGCTGAATTTGAATACTTCTTTAACGGCTGCAAAACACAATCAATGCACATGGATTTTACCTTTAAAGGGAGCATTTTCCACCCCAGCGTAAAAACCAAAGGACATCTGAGATGGTGACGCAGGGGTAGTTGGATGCCTGTTTCAAATCAAGCACTTTCCATGGCCTTGTACTACGTGTGCTTTTTATATAAAGACTGAAGGTTCTATAGCTTGCTCTATTGCAAAATCTCCTGTCTTATCCATACATTTTGTGAGATACCTTTTTTCTTTGGAGTTTGGATGTTTGCTCAATCAATGTCCGTACGGAGATATGAAGAGTTGAAAGAATGGTTACTTACTGTATGATTATATAAGGTAGCCCTCTTGGATATTTTGTTGCAATCTCCTGGTATAGAAGCACATCCCAAATACCACAAGAAGCTGATCTTTGTGGATAAAAAGCAACTGCATTGAAGCACAGATTTATTCCAATTAAGTAGATGCTTGATTGAGATGGTGCCATTAGAAGGTTAGTGTAGGCTGTCTCTGTGGAAAAAGACAGCAATGTCAAGTGAAATGACTCTGACATGGAGTTTATGTGGTTATGTTATCTCAGAGAGCCAGGATTACTGTCAGATAAGGAACTGTCCTTCAGAAGATGTGATACTGGGATTTTTGACACTGCACAGGTGACTGGTAAAATGTTTGTCACACGCTATCGTTTGCCATGAGGGAAAAGTTTAACAATATTTAAAGTGACATCTGTGAAAGGATTTTGCTGTTTTTGTAGTTTTAATGCTTCTGTTTCAAGTCTGCGTTGATGATAAAATAGGTCATAATAAGAAAGACAACCAAAATCTGTTGAAATAAATTTCAGTCGGAAGGACTTGTGCACTAGAAATAACAGTGGAAAGCTGAAAAACAGGAGAGAAATTCAAGAAGTAGGATGCTGCTTGTTGTAGATCAAGCATCCAGCATCTTCCACAAGATTATGTTCAGCTGCTTGACTTAAATGTCACCCTGATTTTAAATAGGACATTCTATTCTTTGTGTTTAATTGATGGTGGGGGAAAATTTTGATAGCCTTTCATAGATTTTGCTGCTACCTGAAAGCCTTATGTGGAGACACAGCTGTTAATATCATGATTATCATTCTTGTTGCTAAAATGCATTCTTGAAATCACTTTCTAGTATGTTGTGAATGCAATAATTTAGTGCTAGCATTTCATATCTTTATGCAGAACCTCCCTATTCTTTGTACTGCTCTTCAGTGAATCACTTGTCTACGCTCAGGTTTTTGATAAGATCCAGAGGACAAGATTCATACTCTTATGGTAGAAATGTTGTCCCGAGTCAGGGTCATTTTGGATAAAGGAAGAGAAGTAAGTTTTAGTTTCTTCTGCATGTGCTAATTAATGAGTTAACACTTAACTGCTTCTGATTTATTATTTTTTTAAATTCCTATTTTTGTGTCTCACAGGCTCTCTGACAAACTGAGGAAGGTCAGAGAGGCTACAAAAACAGAACATAATTCTTTTTTTTTTTTTTTTCCAATGAGTTAAGTAGAATCAAAATATTTGTCGGTTTGTTTCATGTTGTCTTTTTTTTTTAAGAGAATTTTGTCTGTAAGTGAACCTTCTGTGCACCTAACAAATATAATAAATGCATCTTTTTTAGAACCTTGTTGCAAATAAGGTAACAATTGTATTCTGGAGAGAGTTGAATGAAGTCAGAGGCTATCTTGTAGTTAGTAAAAAGTTACTGTCTTACTCATTATTTATTAGTGCTACTTATCAACTAAATCTGAACTTTGCAGGAATCTGAAGCTTGCTTAGTGCTGCCTCACATCAGGTCGCCTGCTATGCATGCAGTGAACTAGCCCCGCATCAGTGAGAGAGTTACTGACTTCTCCTTTCCAGTGTTGTCTTCGGGGGTGATCTTACTTTTGGATCTTTTGTCAAGACTAAATTAGACATTTTCTTTCTTAATAGCTGCAGTGTTCTCTTGCTTAACTTCACTTGAAACAGATGTGTGACAGAGCTGAGAAAGCTTCTGCCTTCAGAAACATGTAGCCAAGATTTTTTTAAAAATGTAAACACATAACTTTGTTTCATTTGTGTCCTTTAGATATAATCTGGAGAAAAGTGTGATAGGTATCTCCCAGTTTTCAGCAAAGATATAACAAGTTTAATGACAAAGTGTTATTTTTTTTTATTTTGAACCTGCTACATAGTATTGTTTTTGTTAGCTGCAGTATTTTGTGCATTGTTACAAGTAACACTAAGCAGTAGTTGTCAAAACAAACATTGTGAGTGGTCTTTATCTTTTTATACATTAGTTTTTAGAAAGTAATTATTCTGCTTATGACTGCAGAGCTTTTGTAACTTACGTGAAAGATCGTGGTTTGGCGCGGTATGTTTTTTAGCATCTCCTGATGGTTTTAAGAGAAAATACAAAATTTCATGTTGTAAGCTGACAATTCATCTGGCTGTGCAAACAAGAAATGTTTTGAAACGGATGTATTCTGTTGTAAAGAAAGACTGTTTCATTCTTTAAACCTGATGTACTCATGAAGCCCAGAACATAAATATAATCTTGATTATGTTTCTATTGTTAAACAACTGTGTTGCTTGTGTTAAAATTTTAATTCATTAAAATATGCCTAGTGCTACTAGAAGTGTGCTTAATAGTAAAAGTACAGATGAGAACTTATTCCCCTCAGTATACATCAGACGCTAGTAGTTGAATGGTGTTTTAAGTCTTTCTCTTTTTATCTAAATCCCATTTGGTGATAGATATATTGCTTTCTAGTGATTGTTTAAGATAATAATTTTTAAGGTAGGGAGGAAATTACACAAATATTTTCTTTGCTAATCTTCAACAATATAAATTTAATTTGCTGCCCACGAGAGGGTGCTATCTGCTAGCAGCTTGAAATGCAAAAATAAAATAGTTCAGGTATTGTAGTTTAAGGGTGAAGCAATCCAAATTGCTTTAACAAATAACTAGTGTTATTTGTATTAGTTTGTATATGGATTCACAAAATATTGGGAAAAAGTCTTAAAGTGATGTGATTATTATGTGCTGTTACAGTCATTCTCATGGACTTAGCTCGTTTGTTACTTTTTACTGACAGATTTCACAGTATGAAAGAGGCAAACATTGGTCTGCTTTACAGATTGGAGATGTGAAAAAAATGACTCTCCAGAGGTTAATCAGGCCTGTGACAGAGAGGCCAAGATTTTTGTATTGCAGCTTCACGTTAGGCCGCACCAAGCTTAATACTGAGATATTTAGCACTTGCCTGGAACCACCACTGTAGAGAAAAATGTTCGTTTACCTAAAGGAGGATATTGCTAGCAAGAGATAGTAGGTCAGCTCCCTGCTTGAGTACTGTTGCGGTACTTGCTGCTATAACTGTAGTTATTTTCTATATCATTATAAATCTTATTTCATAAAATAAAACTTGTGTTGTCTCTTCTTTCTGCCCCATAGTCTATCTTTTTTTTTTTTGCTATTATTGTCTTAGTATGTGGTAAAAGATGCACTGATTTTCTGCAGGGTGTCTTTTTTTCCTTTTGAAGGTATCAGAACGGGTAGAGAGAAGACTTCAGGAGATAGAACAAGAAATGCGTGCTGAAAGACAGCTTGTAGAAAGGCGTCAGGACCAACTGGGACGGATGTCTCTTCAATTGCAAGAGGTATGGAAATGAAAACTTTGTGTGTATTCAGGATTAAGTTAGGAATATGCTACAACTGTGAGCCTGTACCTGTCAAACTGGCAGAAGTGCTTATCTCTCTGGCACATTCTTTTAACTGTATCAGTCCAGCTCTGCTTCTTTTGATGACCAGATGATAACAAGTACAGCCTCTGTTCTTCACAATTCTGTCTTGTCTATGTTTAGACCTTTTTGGTAACTGGCAGAAAGACTCTTTAAAAGAACCCACCCCCTATGCTCTCCCTCAAACCCCAGACAAACAAAAGCAAATCGTTAGCTGAGTTATCTCAATGAAAACATTTTGTTTTCTAAAATGTAAACTTTGCTTGCAGTGAGAAATTTATTTTTAATTTATTTCAACAAGCAATCAAATGCAGTGTAATGGCCACACAGCTTTTCATTGCTTTTCAAACAGTTTCATTCAACGGTATCTGATGGAATACAAAATAGTTTAGGAAACAAATACAAATCTTTATATTATGAATTAAAATTGCAATCAGCTAGTAGCTTTTTCTTCTGCTTGTTTTAGGAAGTGTATGAAAAATGCATCTCTCTGTTTCTGATTTTACTGCTATTTGGAAAATCTGTGTCTTAACATAGCGTAACTATTTATTTCACTTCCCTTAAGATATGATTTGCAATGTTATCTCTAACTGTGCAATGGACTACTATAGTTGAGAAGAAATGTGCAATTCCTTGTTTTTCACTTTTAATATTAGCAACAGTATATATGCTTTTTGGAAGGCAATTGTTTTATACTCTGCAGTGATATTGAAGAACCTTAAATTAGATCAACGCCTTATATTTCATGTAAGACTAGAGACTCTTCAAAGAGCATATTTAAGAAGAAAAGATGGTCTTTTGGTATAGATAAAAAGTAATGTTTATTAAAATGCTTGTAGTCCTTCTGCTAGTACTTCAGTAAGAGTTACTGTTTCCCCTCCCCCCCCCCCTCCCCCCCCGTTGATGTCCTAGCGGGTGAAAAGAAGTGGAGTGCTTTATTACAGTTTTCATTGCTCTTTAACATGCTTACATCCATTTGTAGATTCTTTTTGGTTGTGCCTTCAGTCTGGTAGAGGGGTACTTAGTGAAATGAACTGGTGTAATTTGATAGTATTATTTGCAGTTTGGAACAGTCTCTTTTATCGTTTTAAAGGACAATGACTTCTATCTATAAAGATGCCATAGTTTCCTTCGAAGAAAAACTTGAATTCAAGGGAATGAATTTGAATGCATTTCAAAGACTTTCATATGATTTGCTATGTGATCATGAGCCCTCAAGCTGGATGCCATTTTTCCAGGTAGCTCATCGTTTGAATTTAATGCAAAATAAATATGAAATACTAAGTACATCCCTGACTTTCTGTTTCCAGAAGCTGTCCAACTGTAGATGTGGATATTTTAACCCTTTCTCCTGCAAGTTCTATTTTGTTCCATGCACACTTTTGTAAATTATTTTTCCCGAGGAGCCCCTTTCTGTTTAAAAGATTATTTATTTATTTATTTATTTTGGCACCACTGTTCAAAACTTCAATATGTAGTCTTCATTCACAGTTTACGGGAAACCTCAACACCTACTAGTTTGCTTGGTAAACTTTTACTATTTGAAATTTGCTCAAGTCAAGATTCAGAGCCAGTCCTGACTGGAACAGGCTTATTCCTCATGCCATACATTCATAGCTGCTGCTACTTAGAGGAGAATCACATTCTTGGTGATTATCTTCACTCTCTGAAGCAGGGGTTCATATCTCTAGATTGTCCTTCTAGGTGGCTGATCTCAGACATGACTCTAGATTTCTTGGACTAGACTCTTGTCGTGGGAGCTTCCTTCAATAGGTATCAGGCAATCTTTCTTTGACAGAGGAATATGGAAACAGTATCTCCCTTGAAACGCAGACTTTCAACAAACAGTATGTCCTCTTGCTGCTGCTACTTCTCTCATAGCTGTCTTAACAGCATGGAGAACATCTTTGTGACAGAGTTGCCACTTCCTACATGCCAGATGTCTTTAGACTCCGGTATTGCTAAGGTCATTTTAGATCTCAGACCCTTATTACAAGTTTCCATCCAGCTGTCCTATCGTCCTTTCCCACTGAACATTCGTACTCATTTGTCCTTCTCTAGGTAGAAAATGGTCTCACTTCTGGATAGTGTTTATATTTATCAGGAGTGGTTCAACATCTCTTGAGCAGTTGACTTAGCTCTTTTAGCTCTCACATTGGCGAATTGGACTGCCTTGCGCCCCACCTTTTGAAAAATACTTGTTTTTAAGAGCAAAGTAGTCTAGATCTTGTACATGCTGTCTCACTGTGTTCTGTTGTTCTGAGAGGCTGCTGTGTGGGAAAGCTTTGTGAAGAAAATTACTTTGTTATGGTATATAAATTACAGAAGAAATAGGAATCTGAGAATATTTAAGGAGGCAAAAAGTTTATAGCTAATTTTATCTCAGTTGAAAGCAAGCAGGAAAAAAATGACACCACCACAACTGTATGAGAATTGGGTGTAGCAGATTTGAGTTTTTGAGCTTCTGGGTTTTGGTTTTTCAATTTTTTTTTTCTTTATATGTTATGTTACAGATTAATAGATTCAGTATGGCAAACTAAATACAATGAATAATGTAATTTATGACTATGAAGTATTTAAAATTTATGAATATGAATAGTTTTAAGAGGCTGTTATTTCAACAATGTATTTTCAAGCTGAGTAGTAGTTGGCTGCTTGTTGATTTGTTCATTACTTGCATCAATTTAATTACTTGATGTATTTTGCTAAGGTATTTTTTTTCTTTCTCTGTACTGTAGACAAAATTAAATTTGGCTTTCAAGATCTCCGAGCACAGTCATCAGAAAAACTCAATAGTTTACACCATTTAAAATTATTTCTTTAATAGCCTATATTTTAAGTAGGCAATTTCAGCAAAGTCTACAAGGTAGTTATTTTTTTTAAATAAAGAAAATAATAAAACTCCTGATAAGAGTAATTGTATTTTGTGTAAAATATCTGATGTCATTTAACTTTTTTCTTACTGATCACCCATCGCTTGGTGGTAGCATTTGTCACAAAGATTGCTTGACAGGTGTGAGGGTTTTCAAGAACAGGGATTTTTCAGAGTGGCCAGGGTGGAGGCTTACTTATTTCTTGACTGCCTCACAGTTGAAGTGTGGCTACATTGTACATTGAGAACAGCAACTTCTTAACATGACATTGCTGCTTTTCTTCCTTGTTGTGAAATGTATTCTTTCATGCTGCTTTGATACTCAGCTATTGCAGATGCTGTTCTCAGGTCTGCAGGAGTCTGATCAGTGCACTTCTCTGATCTCTCACGGGACATACAGAATGATGCTGAGGACCAGCTACTGAAAAAGGAGGATCTCTTCCTTCAGGACATCCATACGAGTGTGTACTCAGTCAAAGATTCTTAGGGAACATTGTAGATGAAAATACTTTTAATGAATACAGTCAACCCAGGGAGAGGCTAGTTGCCTTCTCGTGCGGTTTAGCTTTTTAATCAGCTGGTGGCTTGTATTTGGTTTGAAGCATCAGAGTATCAGAAGCAGCAGCCAAGCTGCTTTCCAGTAAATGAGATGTCCTCCGCTGATAAAGTACGAACACATTTAGAGGTAAACATGAGCCACTAAATTCTGATAACTATCTGTGCTATTTCTCTGCAGGAATGCTTGGAGATGACAGTAGCAATTTAGGTTTCATTTTTCTAGTTTTCTTTAATTACACTTATCTGCAATAATAATACTAACCTCAATAGCGATGGTCTTGGAATTTTTTGGTCCCCACTCCATTTGGAGTGGAGCGCTTGGATTCACCCATATAAGTGTGTGTATGTGTGGTCCCTTAAGAACAGAATGTTGCTTATCGCTAACCTGAATTTCTTTGAAGACTAATTTTGAATGAAGCTATTTGCCCAGATGCCCCTTGTCTTCCGTTGCCCATCATCTTCTGTTGCCCTTTCTTTTAATAACGCTGGGATTAAAGACTGCGAGGACATGGTCCTCCATTTCTACAAATACAACACGTTGGAGGAAAGCGAAGGGTAGACGTGCCTCCTTGCAGACACTGATTAGGAGAGAAAGCTTTCCATCTGAGAGCTTGAAGTGCGTGTGGACACTATGTATTGAGGAATGTATCAAGAAGTAGACTTTATAACATGTAAATGTTCCTAGGCCATGGTGTGTATCTCTGTAGCTTAAATTGCTATATGTTAGAAAGAATGTACTTGAATTGCTTTGTGTACTTTTGCATGCCCTACTGAGAATAAAGTAAATAACTAAATATTTTGCTGCAATTGTTATTTGGATGAAGCATGTTTCTACATGATGTTTAAGAGCTTTTTACTTTGTTATTCTGTTTCTTGTCCTTTGTAATTTGAGTTGAGTTAGATGGACTCAGCTCTGTCAGTGGCCTCAGTCTTGTGGTGATCATTGTGTGGATGTAATGTTCTATTAAAGTCTTTCTGTCCTCTTTTATTTCTCCAAGATGCTTCCCAAGTAACATTACTGGAAGGGAGGGTAGGGTTTGGACTAAGTTCTGAAATCCTGTCATTTAGTACAGCCTGAATGACTTACAAAGAAATTCTATTTAAACCATTTGTGGCTATTTAATGAGACAATTTTTAATGAGTTTGCCTGTTATACATTTCAAACTAAACAAAATCAAATTTGTCTTTTGGATTTTATCAGTAGTTGCTTTAATTAAGAAATCTTATGAGGCTTAAGTATTAGTGGTTATTGTTTTTAAGGAAAGTGCAGTGCCTATAAGTGACCACTACTTGTCAGTAATTTACCATCTTAAGAGAATCATCTTCCTAAATCTCAATTATTAAATTATATATTTTCAGATTCTAACTCAACTCAATGATACATTTGTTTAGGTTTTCTCTTGTCTCTCTTGTCTTTGTCTCTTTGGTATGATGTGCAAACTTTTTATTTGCATTGCACTGTTGTTATAATCATAGACTGATTATTAATGAAGAGAATAACTAGTTGTATACTGATCATAAAGAAAGCTTGACATACACGATTTTGCATCTTTAATATCTACATTTGCATTATTATTTTGAATCTGTAGTCTGTATGTGCTGTGTGTAGATGGTTAAAAATTTTCTCTACAATTTTATGTATCTTTTAACTTAGTGTCTATTGATGTATTTAAACACTGTTTAAACTGCAATTACTAAAAATTAAAAAATTGCAATTAGAAAACAGAAATTCATGCAAATAATACACCTGTATTCCTGATACAAATATGTTTCTGATTAGAAAGGAGAACAAATATGCTCATCTTGCCGCTGCTACTGACACATATATATGGGTTGCTTTAACAAAATACATTTGTTGTGTAAACAAACTATTTTGAGATTCTTCAGTGCTTTATTTTGAACATGAAGACACTATCACCTCTTTGTTTGCATTTCTGCATCCATTTTCTAAAACAAGATCAAGTAGCATTCTTAAAACTGGGCTTTTAACAGTTTTTATATGCGTTGGATGTCCTGGATGGCTTTACTAATTTCTGTGCATGGCTTCCTGAATTTTGGTGAAATGAGTCCATGTGTTCATGCTTTGCACACTTTAGGTGAATGGAATCATCTTTATAAAACATTTTGAACCTGCTGACTGTGGTAAGGCAGTTAACTTAAGACTATAGTTATGTCTTAAGCTAATAACTTGAAATAATTTAGATTCTGGTTGCCTCCCACTGCACATACTGTAAACTGCAAGAGACTGGTGGACTTTCAACAGAGGGGAGTAGACTGATGGTCAAAAGTGTTATTGAAAATTCTCTTTTTTTATGTCTTTCTCAGATCTTTTCAGACAAACATAAACTTCATCTGTGCTCTGAGCCATCTGAATGTTTTAATGCATTGTTAATGCTTGTTCCTTGGCTCTGTGCTATACTACCTGTGGCTAATGGTTTCTGTTTTGATTGTAGTTTGAATCTGACTCTGTCTGGAAACATGAGCAAGTCTCATACATATCTGTCACTGAAATATCTAGGCAGTCTGTCTTTAAATGCCTGGCTGATATGTCTAGGCAGTGTACGTGAATCTGTGCTAGCTGCTAATGTAGCAAGTTAAGGAAAGAATTCTCATTCAGATTAGGATGTACATTTTTAACTTATTTTAAAATATATCATGAGACTGGTCTGCTTCTGTATTTCTGCTAGTATGAATATAAGTGAGATCAGTCTCACTTTGAAAGAGCAAATTTCAATTTGTGGTCTGTACATTTACTTTCAAATAATCTGGTTTTATTTAAAAAAAAACCCAAAACAACAACAACAAACAAAAAAAAAAAACCTGAACAAAGCTCAAACAAACCCCAAAACCCAAACCCCAAGAAAAGTTAGTAGGCTTAAATTGCGGTAAAAGTTATGACTCGCTATTGGAAGATTTTCATAAGTTGGAAAGATTGAGAACTGTTGTTACAGAGGCCTCCACATATAAGAAAAAAATATCTGTCTAGCAGGGAGTAAATTATTTAATCTATTGGAAGTTTTGGGGCTCGATATGAATGAGGTATGTTAAGCTGGGGTATATCAGGTACGTTAATTTTTCTAATACTGTCTTACGCTAGTGAACTATTTAAAAAGACCTATAAGAATTGCTCTACTGGTTCAAATCAAAAGTTCATCTAGACTGTCAGGGACAAGATCCTGTTTCTGACCACCTAGGTAGGGAGTGTAACATCTAGCTGGTCCATCCTGAAACCATACTGTGAAGACCTCTTTACATGGAAGTTCTCTTGTGGCTGCCTCCGCACCTGCCCCCTCCAAGGCCTCATCCACCTCCTTGTCAGCCTCCTGGGCAACCTGGACATTAATGCTTTAAAGAGGAGGATGTTGGTGGGGGGAGTCCTTACGCCTGTAGGTCTGTTCCTCTTCCTTGGTGCTTCAGCATTGCCAGGCAGAGCTCTCCTGGACAGTGTCTGCCTGCTGCTTAGGAGCCATCAGGGAGGAGCATGTGTTGTAACTCTTGTCTTCAGCATCCCCTTCCTAGTTCCTATTTTTAACTGTTTGACTCCCCCAACCCCTTCTTTGGAGACAACAAATGAAATCAAAGAATTTGGTGGATCTTTACATGTTGGTTTTTTTTTTTTTTCTTTAGCTCTTCCTTTCCCAAGAGAAACCTTAGAAAGAGAAACCTTTAGTGGAGAAAAAACAAGAGTGGGACAAACCACTGGAAAGAATTATTTAAAAGGGAGTACAGGAGGGAGGGAAAACGTAGAATTAACCTTTACCTGTGCAGTTTCTGGATTGTCAGTAATGGCTGATGTTTGGCTGTGGATGACCAGATGTTTCCATTTCTTAATGACATTTTGATTAGTTAACTGATTGTGTACCTAGCACCTACTGGAAAAATGCATGTTTTGTAGGTGAAGCAGTGCATGTGTAGTATGTTTAATTTATTATAACATCACATTCTTTTAGTGATATTTTAACTCTGATATATGTATGAACTGGTTTTCTTTCTTAAAAATGAAGTGGTTATGGACTATTTTTATAATATACAGAACATAAAACTGAACAACATATTTGTAGTATCGGTGATAGGAAAGACTTTTTATTTGAAGTTATTGCTATTTAATAGCCTAAATGTTATTCGGTGATCCTGATAAAATGAAATGACATATTCATTTCTGTGATTTCTTCTGGGAATTAGGATGTAGTACTGATGCAGAAACATACTTTTTACCTTCAGTAGGGAAATCTGAAAATTTTCTAGTATCTCTAATTCCAGCCCACCTTTAATATTTTCTTTAAGATGCTGACATGTCTAGCAATTCTGTACATAAACCCTAGCATTTTTGGTCCTATATTAATTATTAATTTGGTGCCAAAAATAGGATTGGAATACAGTTGACTGTATGTAACAGAGCTTCTAATTTTGCTAGTGAAAATGAAGCTCATTTGAAGCTAGTACACATCGTATCTGCCTAGCAAACTGTTCTGAACTGGTACTTCTAGTTGTTGGAAAAAAAACCAAAACAACTCTTGCAATAGTGACATTAACTGTGAAAGAATGATCATCTTTGATTTTTTTGTTCATGCAGCTTTTTGGGAGTTTTCCCTAGAGTCTTTTTGAGTAAAATGGGAGTGTGTCAATTCTGCGTGCAGTGTTCGGTTTTATAGTTGACTGGCGTGATAGATTTGAATCTACTGAATGCTCAGAGAAATGTCTTGAATATGTTACAGTTTTATGGTATCTGGTTATGAATCACTAAGATTAAAAGTGTAATTCTTTATGTAGCATAATATTTTCAGTGGCATAGTTATGATAAATATCTTCCATAATCTCAGTTTTATTATAAACTGTTCAAGCAGTAAAGTAGTCCAGACTATACTGAAACTCTTATGTTTTCTGAAGTGAGGCTATAAGACTGAGACAGGTATATAAACCCACTTATTTTCTCTACAAAGCTACTTTTAAAAGCACAACTTCTAAAGCTGAAGCTTGAAGCCTAGCTTCACTGAGGTTGATTAATATCTTACGTTCTATTTTCGTACAGTAAAATCATTCCCCAACATACAGTAAAGAGAAAATGTTCAAAACTTGGATGAAATTGCATTATAGTGGAAGATTTCAGGGATATTTAAGGAGATGTTCCTTTAAAATGTAAAGTAAAAATGCTGCTCAGGAAGAACAGACTGGGAAAACGACATTTCTTTCTGGACAGACTGTTTCTGTTGTTCTGTTGTATTTTTAGCAAGTAATGGTGGAAGGAATAGGTGTACTTCATGAGTAAAAATAAAAGTGCATGCTGAGGTCTTTAATTTGTGCCTAGTGTGAAAATCACTTGGTCATATTGCATAGCAAAGAAGATTTATTAACACATTTAGTTACTCAAATACTGAGCAAATTCTATTAGTATAGCTAGTGATCTCTCAGCTGGTGTTTCTAAGTGATATTTAAGATGGGTCAATGACATCGTTATGGCTTGAGATATCCAAATTTGGGTCACGTATGTTGCAAATTGTGTGCGTCATTTATGTCTGTGATGTCTAATGCATTCCTTTGCCAGTGATTGGCTATGTTCTGCAAATAGTGTTGGTTTGCAGAGGGAAAAGATTTTGAGGTCGATATTCAAGGCAATTTTATTTTTGTAAGATGCTTTAGAAAATGTACATAAGAGTTTTTAGATACTTCAGTTTGACCAGGGAACAGGGAAAGTCCCCATTGAAAAGTAGGGCATTGCGTAAGTTTCAGTTTATTCTGTCTTAATACTGTGACTCTAAGCATCTATTTAGATTCAGATAAAAATAACTTCTTCCTTTTTTCTGGCTTCCAACACAACCTTATGGTAGTGTTTCCCTTACTACAGTGCATTGTTTTTCATATCATGTGTATTTGATATTAGAGAATATATTCTTTTCATCTGATATGTTCACAGCTTATCTGCAGGGGATCTCTTGAGCCTCTTAGACCTTCAGCTCAAAGTGTTTGGGGTCAGCCTTGAGCATCTGGAGCTCTATATGTCAGAAGGATGTCAGTTTTCACTCTATTTGGCCCTGTTCTGTGCATGGGTGTGTTTATATATGCAAGGACTTATATTTATTTTTTCATAACAATATACATTAGCTCCATGTGGAAATATTAGACATAGAAAGCATTTGTCTAGATCTTTTCTTTCTTAAATATACCAGCAGATTCTTTCATTTTAACAGACTTAAAGAGAAGACTTCTGTAACTCATATGATGAAATTTACAATATATTTTTCCCCTCTAAAGGCTTTAAGAAAGCAAGATGCTAAAGCAGATGAAACAGAAGAACTCATGAAAAATAAACTTCAGAAATATGAAAGTGAAAAAAAAAAAGTAAGACTTAAATTTCTCCTTTCTTGTTTGGCTTTAAATAGGTGTAAAGTGTCGTATGTTACACTATATGCTTCCTTTTTCAGAGAAACCAGCAGGATAAAACTTTCTTTACTCTTTAAGATAACAAGGACTTTTTTTTTTTTTATCAGAATGTGAATATAGCTATGCTAAACCTCTGTCTTTCCTTCAAAGCTCTTTAGTTATAGTGTGTTACTTCAAATGACTCTTCCATCCTACCAGGTGGACAAACTTATAACTTGGGGATATCCTTGATTTTTTTTTTTTTTTTTTTTTTTTCCCCCTCTGAATTTATACATAGTCTGCTGTTGCTTACTTGCAGCAGCTTAGAGATGCAGCTTTTCTTCATTCCTGCAACTAATGCATGCCAGTTATTTTGCACTGTGGTTATTATTAATTACTGTTACTGAATTATCTGTTGCCATATTGCTCTCTTCTTATTTGTAGAAAACAAAATTTCTTATTTTTGTTCTGGGAGTATGCTAGGGCCATATTACACTTTTTCTAGCCTTTTGTCCCTCTTACATTGAGTTTAACCTTTTTGTCAATGCTTTCAAAGTTACACCTTTTTATGCTAAACCATCTATGTAGTGTTTTCAGTTACGTTACTCTGCATTCCATTAGTGCTGGTCCTGTTTACTTTGCCTATTTGTCAGCCTCTCAGTATCCTCTTTGAGATTGCTATCTCCCCAAAAACAATTTCTGCTGTCAAAAACTGTATTTATTTCCACGTGGATCTTTGAGATCTTTGAACTATTTATAGTAGAAGTCAGGAAACATTTTATAGCTTTTGTTTTCTGTTTTTTCCTAAATGATCATCAGTTTGCTGACTGTTTCTGATTAAAAAATTTTAAATTCCCTTAATATTATATTTTAAGGAAAAATTCTAATTAAATTAAATTCTGGGCACTTCAATTTTTCAGTCGTCTTCTTTCCAGAATAATTCAAATGCATCTTCATGAATAACACAGGAAAAATACAGAATTTACCAATTTCCAGTTCTACCAATGCATGCCATCTTTAACGCTTTTATGAATAAACTGTGTAACATAGGTGACTTCAAATGTTAAGTCATTGTTAGTTTTAATTTGAGTTTGAAAGTATGTTTCAAATCCAGGGACAATGTTTTTGAAACCTAAAAAAAAAAGTTTATGTTCCTTTGTTTTGCTTTTAACTGAGTAGAAATTTGCTTTGGTTCTCTTTTTGTTTTCGATTATGTATACAACTTCATATCTTCATGTGATACAGAATACTGTACAAAAATTATAGACTATACATTAAATTATCTTTATGTAATTTAAATAAATATAGCAGAGATTCAGTACAAATGAAAGTTTTCTTTAAAATTTTGAAGAAATAATAATATTGTACATATTATACCTTGTTTTAAATAGACGCTTATATCAATTAATTTGTGCCAGAATTAAATAGTTAAAACACACTTTTGTACAATGATGCATACATGACTTTTCTTTCTTCATCATCTTTTGTAATGAAAGCTTGAGCAGGAACTGGAGCAGTCTCAGAAAAAGTTGGATGAATCAGAAGGTAGTAGAGAAGCTCTTTTGCATCAGGTAACTGCTTCAGTATGGAGAGAATGCTGAAGTTTTTTTATTAGCCTATGTCTGAGTCTTTTTGCTTAATCTTCCTATCTCATTCTCTGATAACATTGTTTTGGGAAGGGAAGGAGGAGATAGACAGGTTTAAGAGTCTAAAATATGTGGACTGAGCTCTCTTTATACTTTTACTGCTTTTCAAACTTCTATGTATGTATATTCATGTATAATAAATACAGTAGTGGTAGTAGTTATGGTACTTTAAAATACATAAACACATTGTTTGTAGCTGCCCTTCATGGTAAAACAACAACTAATATAGAACAACATCTATATTAGTAATTATTGTTACGCAAAGCACGTACTATAATTGATGAATAATAAAAAACAATAATAAAATAATAATAAAAATGAATAAACCAGTGACCTACAAGTATTCGCTGTATTCTATCCTAACAGGTAATAAAAACATATGGTAAAGAAAAACCTGAAAAACTATGTAAAGTGTGCTCTAAACAATACCTATTGATGCATATATGATTAAATCTAGAAGTTGCAGAAACCTGGACTTTAGAAAAGTGTCCTTTCTTCTAAACATTTCTAATTCTTCCCTCTTTCAGAGGAGCTGGGGAAAAAGATTGCCAATTCCCCTCTCCCTCTTCTGATTTGTTTGGTCTACAGAAATTATCTGTGGTCAACATAACAAATTAAAATGTTTCTTTTAACTTTGAATAACCACTTTGTGGCCTATAGTTAGAAGTAATTTGTCTTTTTGTTTACCATCTGCAGTACTCTTGAGATTTATTTATAAATATTACTTGTGTATAATCTTTTTTTTTGTTTTTGTAGTATGCTATTTACTCTTTCATTCTGTTTTCCGTTAAACATTTGATAATTGTACGTACATCTTAGATTGAGGATCTTCATTCCCAGCTCTTACGAGCAGAAGACGACCGTGTAGAGTTGCAACATCAAATTTCACGTGTTGCTATGCACCACCAGAGCTACCAGGATGTACAAGATGATGACAGGAGAATTAGAACAGGTACAACTCTCATATTTTGCACTAGAGGCCTGCAAATTAGTTAGCCAAATTCTGTCTTTGAGCTTCAGTCTAATTCTTTTACTGTTTCAACAAAATCAGCCATTTAACTCTGCAGCTTTAAGTTAATAAGTACTAGCAACTGAATATTGACAAATAAATAGCAATAAGAGCTAAAATTTAGGATAAAATGCCATGATTTGCATGCTTAAATCAAATGAAGATTATTAGAGACAATTTCAGCAAAGTGGATAGTGTTTTGACAGAAGAAAAACATGTGAAATATTTTTAGATAATAATTTTCCTGAAATTTTACATTTTAGTCCATTTGCAGTTTAAATTGTGCCATCTTGGAAATCATAACAAAAGTAATTTACATAGCTGGTTAATAAAACTGATTAATTTCTGGTAGAATTTCTAAGGGGTAACAACAAATTCCAGAGAGGTCAAGAAGATTTTTCAGTATGATGCAGTCAGGGCTTCTATTTGCAGTATGTTAGAATTTTAGGGATGGCATGATGATATTTAGAAGAAAGACTTCAAATAATTTCAAGATGTAATTGCATATTAAATTACTACTTTAGGAAGTTATTTAATACATTGTTAGTTATCAATCTGTATTTTAACTTTTCAAACATAATCAAAAAGGCATTAGAGAAAGTCGTTCATACGTATTACTTGATAATAGAGGAATAGTAACTCCAAGTCCAGTGTCTCTGTAAATGTTTAACTGATTTGGTTAATGACTTATTTTTATATTTTCCATACTTCAGCTACTGAATTATCTTTGTTATTAAAACAGGACTCTCACTCCCTGTTTTACACATCTCATGGAGTGCTGGAAAATGGCTAGATTTTGTACGTGGCTTAGCTTCAGACATGTAACACAAAATAATAATTTCAATAGTTTTTCTCCAGTCATGTTAATGAATCTGCTTAAAAGTGAATTTATTTGGAAACAATACACATTTCATGTTAATGAAAGTGTATTTTAATTTTTCCATTTGTTTTATAATTATAAATCAAAACTATTTGAAGAATATGGAGAAAACTTGAAAAATGTACTGGATCTATTAACATATGCATATATTTATATTGTTGTGTTTTGCCTTACTCTGTTTCTTCAAAGATGCATGGGAAGAATACAAATGGAGACTTTCTTTACTTATAGTAGTAGGATTCAGACATAAAATTCAGAGATAGTGTGACTTCCAAATCAGGAGGTATTACTGTGGTATGATAAAATCTTGGCCTTGAAGTTTGCGGCCAAGTTTCATTCACAACAGAATTTCCATATTGTTTCTTCTGTCCTGTTTTGTTTTATTTTATTTGGGTTTAGGGATTTTTTTCTTGGAGGGGAAAAAAAAAAAAAGAGGAGAAAACTCCCATCTGATAAGTGGATTATCTGAAATACTGTCTCATTCAGTAATTTGGTTGTGATATAGGTATAGCCATTTTTTGCAGATACTTGGATCAAAATCAATAGTTGTAGAATAGTCTCGAGTAGAGAAGAAAATGTGCAAAAGAGAAATGAACAAAAAGTAATTTACCACAAGTCAGTATTTCTACCGGGCCTATTGTTCTGTTCTCACTATTTTATAGTAGTTGAAAGATATGAGAGAGAGAAGCAAGAACTGGAGAAACATATTTCGGAGCTTAAAGCAAAGCTGAGTCATAGTGCTGTAATGTCAGAGGTGGAAGAACTGAAGAGATGCATAGAGCGTAAGGACAAGGAGAAAGCACAGCTTGTAATGCACATACAGGTAAGTTGGTTTTTGTTTGTTTGCTTGTTTTTTTTTTTTTTAATAATTTTCTATGTGTTTAAGGTGATATGCCAGATTAGAGAGTATCCTTTAAAACTAAGAAAAACTGTCATGCGCTTAGTTTATTCTATGAATAACTTTGAAAGGTGATCTGAGTTTGCAGAGATTTTTCTCTCCCATCTTGTTGATAAACCAAAAAAGATATTGACTATTGTCCATGAATTAATGGTTTGGATTACTACTCTTTCTCATGCGCAAATAAAAGGTGATCTGAGTTTTATCAGTTACCGATAATAGTGGTTTCAGTTATCATTAAAAGTGATTTCTGGAATTTTATAAGTTAGTATTTACTTTCTTATTTCCCATTCCATTATGATTCAGAACTAAAGTTTAACTTTAAACAAACTGGGATACCTTGTTCTATGAGATAGTGCAGTAGAGTAACAAAAATAAATAATAACTGCTCTTTTTTAAGCAATTAGTTGCAATATAATACTATAATTATTGTATTAATAAGTATTTTTATTTATGGTAAACACATACCATTTAAAGTAATTCTTTGTGAAAAGAGTAACAGCAGTCTGACTGGAATTTTAGTTACACCACATTTGCCTTGAACATGAAATGAGATCTAAGGAGGAAGTAGCCTATTTAAGATAGGAGATTTCTGGATTTTTGGATCTTGTCTAGATTTGTCATTGGTAGAAAGATCTCTGAACAGTAACTGTTTTCTACTGTCTTTCATGACTGTCAGGAGAAAGGAGGATGTTTTCAAAACCCTATGTGGTAGTTCAGTAGTCAAGTACTTAACATTTATACTTGAATTTTGGCATTCAGTAAGCTTAATTCTGCTGCTCTTTTCCCTTTTCAACTTCTATGCTGATTTAAATTAAACTAATGCATCAAATTACATTTGGAAAAAATGGAAGTCTCACAATAAGTTCCTACATGCTTTATGAAAATTGGTCATTGAACAGGTTTAAAAAGATCTAAAGTGCTTCTATAGAGGGTAAGCCAAGCAGAACTCATTTCCGGATGCATATCAGCATTTGTGTTCTAGCTGGCCAATGCAACTCCAGGCTAACCCGAAGCATACTGTTTTTTTTTGTTTTGTGGGGCCTGAGAAATTCCTATTACTATTACTTTGGTGGCAGGAGTTAATGGGAGAAAAACCAATAGGAAATATTTTTTTTTAAACTTCTGCTTGTAGAACATGCTTTTGAGGGTCAGAATGATGTCCTAATACTGATTTCCTGCTCTGTGAAAATACTGGTGGAAGAGTGCTCAGCTGGGATCATTGTCGTTGCTCTGAGCTAGAAATCTTTGACTTCCCTGATTATCTCAACAGAAAATACTTTGTACTTCTTATCTGCTTCCCACTGGTGTTCTCCTACAGAGGCAGTAACAGGGAAAGGGCTAGTATGTTTTTCTTTTGATGAGACATCAAGGAATGCAAGGATATGAATTTCTAAACTTAGAAACTAACAAAGCACGTTGTCAAGCCTGTTCTAACAGCTGCTCCCATCAGATAGCCTGATTCCCAGTTGGAAGGGACCAGTCATGTTTGACTTGAGTGTAATTTGTCTTTGCTTAGTGGGGAGGATGCAACTGCACTTCCTCTGGTGTACACGTGATATTAGAAATTTCTTTTGATTTATTTAAATGTCATTGTTTTCAACAATTTGAGTTGTGTGTATTGTACATTTAGTCCCTGACAGTTGCCATAAACTCACAATATGATGTAAAATGGAGAAGATGAAAAAGATAAATGCTATAATTGCATTCTCAAACTCATATTTAGAAGTGAGTTCAATCCTAAATTAATTTTTAAATTTAATAGAGACAATTTTCAGTTGCTGTAGTTCACCTGAGGATGCTCTTTGGGATCTTGCAAATGTATGCAATGATCTTAAATATATTTTTCTGCATGGAAGTATATAGATACGAGGCTATTATGGCTGACTGTATCACCTGACTATTGTGGCTAAGACATAAACAAAGCACATAAGTTCTAAAGATGGAATACTCTCGCTTCTCTGTAAGTGTTTTCAGACTCTTATGCTTGTGAAATTGTTTGATTTACTAATTACTTCTCAACCTAATTTGGTCAAAGTAGACTTACAGTATTGTCCAGCAGAGCATAACAGCAGCCAGTCAGTTTGTTAAAATATTTCAAATTTTCTGAGGGAAAGTTATTATTTGTTTAAGATAGCATTCTTCAGTAGTATAGGTCTTTCAGTCTTATAAAGATTGATGAAGATCTTATCCTCATTAAAATTCATTTTATGGCTTTTTCATCCTCTAAAGATGAAATTGTTAGCCAATTATTTTTATTAGATGAGCCAATTAAGATATCTGAAAATCAATAAGTAACATTTTCCTAAATTTAAAGATATATTCTTACAAAATTATAGAAATTGATACCTTTGCAGACCAGCCTGTATTGCCATCTCAATGCACTTCAAATGCTGAAATAGTGCCACAGATGCTATTCACTTTGATAAAGTTTCTATCTAAAATCACATATCAACTCAGGGGGCAGGGGGGAGGGGGCAGTTGGGGGCAAGGTGTTTAAGCTGTATCTTATGTTCGCATAATTGAAAAGATGTTAAGCCTGGGAAGAGGGAGGGCTGGGGGGAAGTTGGTTTTGTTCTTTTCTTCATTAATGTTAATAATAATAAATAAATAGTTTTCTCCAAGTCAAGACTGTTTTGCTCGTAACAGTAACTGGAATGATGTCTCCCTGTCATTATATCAAACCTCCAGCCTTTTTTGTTATATTATCTCTTCTGATTGTCCAGTGAATAATCCTGCTCCTGTTTTGCATCATAGGTACAAGTAGCAAGTTGGACAGACTGTTCTTGTCTATAGTGTCAGTCCATTCCTGTCTGTATTTTCTGGCAGTCTGTCACATGCAGTCTTCTGTCCAGGACAACAAATGCTGAAAAGATTGGTACAATTTATTGCTATCCTGGAGGTAATAGCCAGGTTTGGAAGGAAAAGAACCCCCAACGAAAAACCCAACCAACAAACCCAAGCCATCCCCCACCCACCTTGTGGAAGGACCTCTGTCACAATCATTTATTCTTTCCTAGGCAAAGTATTTTTGTCTTGGACCTTCTGAATTGCACTCTGTTTATTTCAGACTACATGTCTAATTTGTTTCAGTCATTCTGAAATCTAATCCTCTTCTCTAAAATATTTCCATCCCTTGAAGCTTGATAACATCTTTGACTAACTGTAGAGCAGGCGTAATAGATTAATCTAAGTCATTAATGAAAATACTGAATGGTATGAAAGCAGTCTAAATAAGCTGAAATTCAGAATACTAATGTGAAATTCTATGTGATGATATTAATAAAATCCAGTTTTCATAGAATCATATACTAGTTCCTATAAGGAGCGGAGACATCTTCAACTAGATCAGGTTGCTCAGAGCCCCGTCCAACCTGGTCTTGTTTTGCTAGTGAAGCTTCAGTAACTGGTTTCTGAATATACCCTTGCAGAAGGAGAATATTTTTCCTGACTTGCTTATGAGACCACCCTGAGAAATATAATCAGATTTGAGATAGGTAGTGCTTGTTACTTTTAAAATGTGTCATTTAAATTTCATTCAGTATCGAAAGGTCAACTAATGTTGACTCTAGTATGCTTTCTACATTTTCAAACATCTTTGCACTTTATTCTAGAAACATCTACCAAGTTACTGTATTGTCTTTGTAGTCATTGGTGCTTTCCAAAATACCCTTAAGTCAGCATGCTGCCTTCATAAAAGCCATCAGCATAAAACTCAGTAACAATAGCTCATATACTATAGCTTACTTTTGTTGGGATGAATGCTATTCTTTCCTTGCCAATTTTCTTTTTCCTCTCATCTGTTTATATTAATATCCTTATGTCTCACTCTTTGCTTTATTCTGTATTTGCCTAGTGTGTAACATATGAGGATCCTGGTCAATGATTCCTTCTCAAACTTAAAATATAAATAATAACAAGAACAGCTAGAAGAGGAACAAATGAAGAAAGTAAAATATGGGATAGAGTAACCATGTATTTTATATCTTTACCATTGCAGAGGGGGACAGTCTGTGGGCTAACAGGGCTTTCCCTGGTAGTCAAGGAGATCTGTGCTATTCATACTTTAGATAAAATGTGATTTAGCATCATTGTTATGTTGTTTGATAAGGTTTCATATTGTATATCTTTGGATTTGGAATTTTAATATTGTGCTATGATGATTCCAGGTGTTAACATCTGACCTGGAAAACAGGGAGAAGCAGCAGGAAAAAATGCTGGACCAGCTAAAGGAGATAGAGAGTTGCTACAAGGCTTGTGAGAATGGACGTAAACAAACTGAACTCCAGTCTGCTGAGTTAGCTCAACAGGTTGAACAGAGTACCAAGGAAGCAGAACGGTACCTCACTGAATTCAAGCACTCAGAGGCACTCAGGCTGGAGACCGAGAAAAAAAGAGAAGATTTGAAGGTGAGAGCACAGGAAACCATCCGCCAATGGAAGTTGAAATGTAAGAAACTGGATCGTGAGGTGGAAAAACAAAATGAAGCTATCAATGAACTGACGGACAAGAACAATCAGGTAAGATTTATTGGGGTTTTTTTGTACCCTTTCCATTTGTTTTAGAAATGAAAATAATGAGTTTGTTTATGCAAACTGTGACTTAAACCATTTTCCACCATAAGTTCTGGACCAAATTTTCTGGTGAATGACAAAACAGCTAATAGGTGGCATTTTTTTTTTAGCTTCACTTTCTCTTCTTTATCTAGTATTTATTCTCTTCACTTAATCAAAGCTTTCTTGTTATAAAGAAGAAAGTTTACCTATGAATGTTGCTTTTACTTTGTCTTTTCAGTTAGCAGTTAACATAGCTTATCTTTAGTTAATTTTTAAGGAAATAATGTGATATTCTTTGTTGTAAAAAATATTAATCACATTAATAACCCATGTTCAAGTTATGCATTGTTTCATGTAGTGGACAGTGGTCACATCTCTTTTATGTGAAAAATGCATAAAAAAGCTAAATGCAGTCACTTTGGTTTAAGCTCTATTTAAGAAATGCTGTCAGTATTTGTTCTTATTTTTAAAATCATCAGCATCTTGCCAGCAAGTTTGAGGTAAGTGTTACCCCCGAAGAAAACCACTATTGGAGCATAGGTAATATCAAATAAACATAATTGTGGAGGAGGAAAAAAAAAATACAAACAATATATCATGTTCTCAATACAAAGTTGTAGACAGTTTCCATACGAGGACATAATCAATGTAGATGCACCATTTGTGATAAGCTTCAGGCAACGAGATGAACATAATCTAACCAGCTTTGAAATGTACGGACAATTAACAACTGAAACAAAACTCCTATGCAAATAAATAATAAAGTAAAAGGAGAAATGGCAGTCTGTTGTCTTTGCTTTCTGTTACGGGACTTCAAAAAGCTGATGGCAAATTTTCAAAATTGGATTGCAATCATAGCTTGCAATTTTATGAGATGTTTCAAATATTTGCAGACAATGCCTGGGCTATAGAAAGATTGTTTAGTTTTCTTTTTTTTTGGTATTATTGGGATAATTTGGTTAAAGTTTTGCCTATATAGTTATCGTTATATTGGTTAACAGTGGAATCTAACATCTTGTGTCTTTTGGAATGATTTTTCTTCTAAATATGGAGTGTAGAAAACATACATTTGAACTTATGGGTTGGGTTTTTTTAAAAAATTTTACTCAGGTTTTTTGCAAATCAGGCAAATAGAATTGCAAGGCAGTTTTAAGGAGGCTGAAATATTGATTTTTAATTTTTTTTATTTATTTTTAAAAGAAAAAAGCATGATGGTCATTACCCCATCTTCTGTAAAAATAATTTTTGTATTTTGTTTTGCATTGCTTATTCTTGATGTAATTACAAATTCTTTCACTTCTTAATTTTCACACTGTTAACCTTAATTGCTTTTTTGTTCTGGATTATTTCAAGTAATTTTGCTGTATCTAAAAGAAGTGTGTACTGTTTGTGGAATTAGTGGAAACAGTCAGTAAAATTCAGTATAAAATTTATTTAAGCCAGTTTCAAGAATCCAGTAGTTTGTGATACATCAGGAAATACTAATGTTCTCTTTTCCTGTAGTAGATGATGTTTGACTTATGATATATGTACTGTAAATTCCTTCTTATTTTAAACAAAATGTTTAAAAAATTAAATTATAATTTGAGATAAGTAACAATCAGGAATGGTGTGTGTAATACGAGTTTAATGAAATTAAGTACTTGAAGTAACACACATGTACTTGCAGTGCAAATTTTTCCTGTCCTTTAGTGCATTTTCTAGGATTTTTTTAAACCTGAAATATATCAATGTAATAAAACGCCCCCCAACCCTTAAGCTCCTTAGGAAAACAGTAGAATTTTTATGAAATGTGGACGATTTTTATTTTGAAGATGAAGTCTTCATTTCTTGGGTTTGATGCATGAACCAGGCTTTTAACTGCTATTTGTTCATCTACTGCATGTAGTTTCAAAAAAAAATTAAAGTTTATATACTTTGTATATAGTGTTTCAGAAAATAAGCAAAACAAATCAGCCTATGAAATGAACCTATGGGTTAAGTGTCTGTGATCAGTAGGCCTCCTTGTATTCTGCTGCATTACTGTATTGCCTCATTTCCTCCATCTTGTAATTTGGAGGAACCAGCAAAGAAACCTATTTCAGTCTGCCAAGATGGTGAGAAAAGCAGGAGATTAACCAAAACCATCCTTGCTTAGGAGGCTAGATCATTTAAGGACAATTATACGTTTGAGATCACAAATGTTCTGTGTCTAGATTTAAACAAACACTGAATACATTTGAACTGAATTCATAACAAGCAAAAATTTTGTATTTTCACAGAACAAAAAGTCCTAATTGTTCCTTAGACATTAGGAATATCTAAGGACATCCTTCCAACACTTTTCTTTAACTACTTTAGGTTGCACTAGATTTCTTATTGTTCTTTCCTAGGCCCTCAAAGAAAAAGATGACCTCAGAAGTCAACTTCTCTCTGCTATACACCAAATAGAAAACCTGCGGAAAGAGTTGAATGATGTGCTTACAAAGAAGGCCCAGCAGGAAGAACTCCTCCACTGCAAAGAGGTAAAACTGGATGAAATGAAGTCTCACCAGGTATCTCTTGAAGAAGAGATCAAAGAAGTTCAAGGTAATGTAAATAAATTGGAAAATGAGTTGAAAAAGCAAGTCTTTCTACAAAATCAAATGCAAGCTGAAAAGGAACACTTGGAGGCAGAACTTGCAACTAGTAACTTGATCCATAAAAAAGATCAAGACAGACTCTTAGAAATGCAAGCAGACGTAAAAAACTTAAGCTCTGTGCGTGTGGAACTAACAAACAGAATTGCAGAAGAGGAGAAAGTCAAAAAGGAATTACGTAAGAGCCTCTCGGAACTCCAGAAACAGCAGGAATCTAAGCATGAAGAGATTACTTCAGCTAACAGGCAGCTGAAGATCGAAAGAGAAGTTCATCAACAGGAGTTGGAAGATCTTAGATCAGAGTTACAAAATGTTAAAATCAAACATGAAAGAAATACTCAAGAACTCATGAAACTCCTTAAACAAGAAAAGGATGATGCAGAGGCTCAGATTAGAATGCTAAAGGTACTTATTCTGAAGAATTCCAATGTTAGACATTTTTTTCCACACCCCCTGCCCCCCTTCCTCCCGTTGAGTGATGGACGAAATAAAGCATGGGCTTTAAAAACATTTTACACGTATTTTATTTCAAGCCATCATGAAAGTTTAAAAACTTTTAAAAACAGGGTAAAAAATGTAACAGTAACAGGTTTAGGTCAAAAGCTTTTCTTAGTTCAAATAGGTATGTCTGTGATCAGAACAGGAGGAGATATATGAGGCTGTAATGTTTTAGTATGATTTGGTCCTTTATTTTTCAATTGTTATTTTTAAAATTATTGTCATGGCCCTATTGAAGAAGTTGCAGTATTTCAGGGATTATGCCTTTTCGTGAACTTCCATATGATACAGAAATACTGTCATTGTATCTAGAAATACTTTCAGAATTTGAATGGTGATAAAGTATAATACTTGCTAAGGTTAATTTTTATAGTTCTTTCTATTTCAAAGAAATTTTAGAATTTATAATTTCTGTACAATTTCTCAGAAAAGTTACTGTGTTCATATAGTTAATGCTGAAATACGGCATATTATTAATGAAGAAACAAGTTAATGTCTTTAGTTTATATAATTTGCTCTTGATTCAAGGAGGTTGCATTGGAAAAAAAATTAGCATTTTGGTGGCTTTATGTGATCTGAATAAAATTGAAAAGTTAAGTTGAAGTGGATTAAACCACACAAGTAACTGTCAACAGTTGTATAAGCTATACATTGCTTTTACTGAACATACTTTTACTGAAGCCATTTTGATTATGTGGTTAAACATATATATAAGATATCATTATTGGGCTGTACAAAATACTAATTTGTATATTCACATTAATGGAGGCAGTAGATTGTAAATTACCAATATTTTGAGTGCAATTCTAAAGCACTATAAATATGCTTTCTGCCTCAGTCACACCAAATTAAAAATTTGCTTATGTCAAAATTCTACTGATTTAATCATGAAAAGCTTTAAAATACTTAATAAAAGCTTAAGTGATTCATGATCTACTTAATCATAAGCAATATATGTATGTAGATTTCCTTTCTCTCCTCATGAATATGCAACTACTTAAAAACGCACATTTTCCACATTTTTTGAGTTATAAATTGACATGATTTAGAAAAGGATGGTTAGTTATTTAATATATCTTTCGTGACATAATAATTGACAAGAATTCTTAAACACTTGCTACACAAAGCGTTTAATGAATATGGCAATTAAAAAAAATCTAGATGGTTGTTAGTGGAAGATCATTAAGATAAAAATATTTTGATAGCAGTGCTTAAGATTGGTGAATTAATTTGTAATGTGTCTGGTGTTATTTAAATGATCTGTGCAAATATGTGTATTTTCTTTGACAATGACATTGAAATTAAGATTCTACATTTAATATCAACGGGAGAGAGGAAAGCATTCTGGATGATGGTAATCAAAAAATAAGTTGATAATTACTATGTTCCACTTCTATGGAACAGTCAGTCTTACAGTAAGGGCCTTGATGTTGGTACATTCTCTTGTACCTAAACAGAATACTTAAACACTTCCTTCTTTCCTTTACAGTGCCATGACTTTCCAGGAATGCTTAGTCTACATACATTTTTATTTTACAGCTTTATATTTCTGAAACAGAGAAGAGCAGAGGCCTTGAGAGAGATGAATTTTGTAAGATATTAGGGTAGGCAACTTTTTTAGAAGTACACAAAATGATAATGCACAATTCTTGATTGAAAGACTGTAAGTGCAACAAAATAGATTATCATATCCATCTGTAGGACGATCTGATGAGAATATGTCATCGTGCACATGAATTAGTTACTTTTTGTCTGAACTAATAATTACATTAAAATTGAGTTTCACTTTTATGGGCATACTTGTCTTCCAAATTTAGGTAAACTTAGCATACAGTTTATCAAATTGTATTTAAGTATTGTGGTTTTAGGGTAGAGTTTAGGCAAATCCAACAGAAAGGGGTTTCTGGACCTATTACCCTTTTTTTTTCTGAAGCTGGTAAGTTTTTGTACCCAGTAACAAATTGTCTCTTATTGTTACAGTAATTATCTTGACCTTATTTATGCTTCAGCCTTGTCCAACCTTTGTAACTGCTTTTGGGAAAGAATATGCATAACCCTGTCCAAAGGTTGTTAATGTTAGAGTCTTAAAAATAAAGGCCAGTTGGGAGAGATCTGGGGGGAGTAAAGGGAAATTTAACGTATTTAAGACCCAAAGCCTTAAACTTAACTGGAGGAGGAATTTCGATTAGTTACTTTCAGGAAATCAAGGGTGCAGAGCCCTGTGTTTACAGGAACATAGATTGTAAAAAGAAGTGACTCTTGATCCTTATTGTTCTTTCCTCTCTTCCCTGCTCTGTAGGATACATTCTGCTTCACTCTTGTCTGGCTTTCTGTAGTGCTGCACTGGATTGAAAAATTAGAAGTTTGTTAAAGATTTTTTGAGGATAGTAGGGAAGGTACCGTAGGAATATTGTATCTTGCAGCAGAGCTGGGGAAGAACATAGAATTTTGTACAAGATATCAGCGTTGAGAAAGATCTTACTGTCTCAGTACTGACATTCTGGTGCTTAAGCTTTTAATTATGTTTCTGCTAGAACATCCTAAAGGATTCCCAATCAGTGTCTCTATAATGTCTTTTAAAAAATTATTTAAAATAATAGTTAAACTAGGCATAGGAAATTAAGTGGTTTACTTAGTGGTCCCCAATCAGCTATGTGTTCAGAATCTCCGAATATGTACCTTAATTTTACTACATGCCCCCATTTGCTCTAAAAACATCGTTGTTCTGTTAGAATAATGAAATACAAAATGTCCTCATGCCTGACAACACTTTCAAGTATTAATCTTTTAATGTAAGATTATACAGAGATATGTATCTATACATATAAAATTGTGCATATAGTTTTATTTCTTTTTGAATTATTTTCTATGCATATACCTAGTGAGTGTAGGGTGTTCTGGTTTTGTTTTTTTTTTCTGAATATTATCAGATGTGGAAAATGGGTTCAGTCCGGATCAGTTGAATTATGGTCACATCTGCCTTGTCCATACTGGAAATTAATAAAAATTAACTTTCTCCATTGTCTCTCAAAGGTAGTATAAATGAGAAATTTTGTTCTTGGATTGTCTCCTTGTGCATGGACATAATAATACAATTACCTTTAGTAGTAACTGAAAAGTTGATTTAATAAGCATATTCACAGAAAATGTTTTAGTCATTACAGGCTTGTCTTTGTGTCTGTAAGTCTTTGTGGACTTAGGACACCAAAGTTCTTTCTTGGAATTGTCCTTCAGAGGAGCTTTCGTACTCTGTTACCTGTGGTGTCTAAATTTACTCATAAAACTTCTCTCCTTACCCTTCTTCCCCATAAAAGTTACATTTATAGTGTAATTGGGAGAACAGAATTTTTACTTTTCCTCAGGAAAGAATTTACTCTGCAGGTTTTATTTTGTGTGTAACTGCATCCCACAGGTCATCTAATACGAAGCTGGTTTTGAGTAATGTGTGTAATTTACTTCTTTGTTTTGTGTAATTTTTCTGCATTTTCTAGATATTCTAGATAATTTCTCAAATATATTTGTTTCAGTCAGTTATCTTTTCCACTGGAAACCAGTATACTTTATTCACTCACCCTATTTTGGGCTTTCAAGGCCCGTAAATATTTTCTTCGTTTTTCTCTGCAATGTTGCCATGAATAGCATTAAAACCACACAATTCTAGAAATAAAAAATACAAATTCTTTGGAATTGTTTCCTTGCAGATAGAAATTTAGTATTAGGTCCTGAATTGAAATTATAGTTTCAGACTTTCTGATTCCAAATTATTTCAGTAATGGAAAAGTTGCATAAATGCTACCCTTCTTAAGGTGATGTAAGCTGATGAGTGTAGCAGAGTTGAAATGCAGAATCCGAGACTTCTATTTACTGCCTTTTAAACAGTGTGTTTCTACAACTCTGTGATACATGATAAGTGATTGCAGTGAATATAACTTAAATGTAAAAAACAAAATAGAATTATCATTCTGTAATAGTGTTCCATGAATTTGAAACTCTAGAGTCTGTGAATGTTTTAACATAACCCATATAGTGACTTTGTAATCTATTTTCCCATTACTATCAGATGGAACTTCTAGAAGAGAAAAACATAGTCAAGACTCAATGTAGACAATTGGAGAAGATAAAAAATGAGTATGATAAATTGACAGAAGAATTAACCCAAAATGAAGAAGAAAATATAAAACTCAGACGGAAATGTGAGTTTGTAGAACAAGAACTGGAGAAAAAGGTAAACTTACCTGTTTTTACCTATGATTCATCAGTCTCTCTGCTGATAAATACCTAAAATAAATGATCAATTATAGAAATAGATGGTGAACTTGAAATACGAAAGATAAATGCACGTATTAAAGAATATACACAGTCATACTGTAGTACACAGTTTCTATATAAGTCAAGGAAGTTAAAAGTGCTTCTGAGTCCTAAATTGTATCCCTCCAAAGATTTACTAATACTGTTTAGGAGTAGAAATACACGTCTTGTTGCCTGCCCTGTTTCTAATATAGGTAACTAATGAATGTTTAGCCAAACACTTCTGGTTTTCTTCACATTTTCTTAAAGTTGCATTACAGTTATGAATAATTTAGAGCTAATTTGAAGTAGATAAGCAATGTAAGCACGGTAAAACAAATTTTAAATAACATGATGAAAATTATTTTCTGCTTGAATGTTTAAAACACGGCAAGTTTTTAAAGAAATTTACATCCTTTTTTTGTACTGGAATTGTGTTTCATAGAATCATATCTACAGATGGATGCTATCTGCCAGCCATTCTTGTTGCCTAGTGTTCTTGTTATTAATATTTTCTATCAAAAATGAATTTGCAGTCTCACAACCTGGAGTTGTCAGACTTTCTTTTAAAAAATCTAGTAATAAATACAGAGTTGTTGAAGAATTTTATTTTGTAACTGTAACCTGCAGGAAATTGCTTATAATTTTTTCATTATATCCTAATTTAAAAAAAAAAAAAATATATATATATATTTTAGCCTCTAGATGGAAGATTCTTACGTTTCTATGTCAATTTAGTAATTATTATCCTTGTGAAAAGAATTTTTTTTTTATATGGGCATTTATATTAACATCTTACTTTTTTTTTTTTTTTTCATTCATTTCACATAGACTGCTGAATACTGATCAGGTATTTCTACATTAGTTCAATAGTTTCAAACTATTTACATCTGATAACAGGCTCCTAGATATTGTACATCCTTCAAGACTTTTCAATTTAGTTTTCAACTCTTGTTTTGTTGGTATAAGTGACATGCAATACATCACTTAAGTATTGAGCTTAAAATCTAATAGGCTTATTTTGAATGTAGGTAAAGTGATTGTTTGAAAATGCTATTAACTCCCTTTGTCATACTCTTATATTTTCAGCATATACTGACTGTTTGTCAGTCAGTATGCTGCGACTGCTAGCCCTTATAGATAAATGTTGGGGTGGGTGTTCTGTTTTCTGTTTTGGGTTTGGTTGGTGGTTTTTTTGGGTTTTTTTTTTTGTTTTGGTTTTGGGTTTTTTGGGGGGGGTTGTGGGGGGTTTTTTAGGGTTTTTTTGTGTGTTTGGTTTTTTTTGTTGTTTTTTTGTTTGTTTTTTTTTTAAACTATGGAATAAGAAAATCTTAAACCTAGTATTGCTCTCAGCTTGTTAAACTAACAGGAAGTGCTTTAAAAGCTTGACTTGTCAGACTAATAAAAGGTGCATCAAATGAAGATTCAAAGTGTGTTTTTGGCGCTGTAATATCTATTATTAAGGAAATGTGTTTGTCGGAGTGTACCCAGTCTTCTGCAGTCACTGTCCCTGGAGGTACTTAAAAGACATGTAGAAGTGGCACTTAGGGACATGGTTTAGTGGCCTACAGTAGTGTTAGGTTTACAGTTGGACTTGATGATCTTAAAGGTCTCTTCCAACCTAGATGATTCCATATGTATCCCATTCACAGAACTTGCATGTTAGAAATTACCTGGCTCTACAGTGGTGTCTCATGAGTGCAGTGCATGGCGATTTCCAATTTAAACAGTTGCACATTGTCGTTGCAGAGGTCCACAGCTGATTTTCAAAATTATTATTCTGGCTTTTCTCACCATTCTCATACTGCACATACTGAAATGTGGCTGTTAAAGTGTTTACCCCTTGCTGCATTACATTGTCCTGATCTCAGTGTCAGACAGGTGTGAACCAATTTCACTTCTTCTCCCAAGATACATAATTCAATATATTGTGTAACAAAACTGCTGCCAGGTTTAGTTTTACGTGGTGGCTCTTTCATAGATATAAAGGAAGATAATCTGAGTTTTTAAGATATGTATACTTAATAGTCTTTCTGACATTGGAAGATAATATAAACTGCTTTCCTCAGTGCTGGTCGCTGTTCTATGAGATATTCTTTGAATACTTTTCCTTTGAAAACACACTTCCTGCCAGTACATATTTCCTTCAGGAATCTCTTTTTGTGATGACAGAGATTAGATACCTG
Source organism: Tetrax tetrax (assembly GCA_009806455.1). Taxonomy (NCBI): domain Eukaryota; kingdom Metazoa; phylum Chordata; class Aves; order Otidiformes; family Otididae; genus Tetrax; species Tetrax tetrax. Next base: position 186,532 of record WHYT01015005.1, read on the forward strand.
TAACTGATTCAAGGCAAACGATAATAAGGAGAGTAGTTGTGGTGGGCTCTTCTCCTACTAATGAAAAAGAGATTTAAAATGGAATGTCTGGTTTTGACTCTGAAAATATGTTCTATGATTGTTGAGTTGGGATTTGGTAGCAGTTTCTTCATAACTGATTTACAGGAGAATAAGGAGAGTACTTATGAGTACTATTAGAAGGTATTATTTTCCATGGCAAGGAACTGAACTCAGTGCGTGAGTGAGTATAATGTGATTATAAGATTGAAAGATATATTGTTAATTATGTATGTTATATTAATAACACACTAATTTCTTTGTTTTTGTTTTTCCTCTTTCACTCCAGGATAAACAGATTAGCAATGAAGAAGATCATTTGAGAAGGATGGATGAGGCCAGACTGCAGTTTAAGGATCAGCTGCGTCACTTAGAAATGGAACAGGAATCCATTCTCACCATGATAGGGAGTGAAATTGATGCTGCTTGTGAAATTTTTTCTCGAGACTCCACGGAGAAATTCAAAGTAATTCGAAGTTTTAAGTATGCTGCAGATTTTATTTTCTTAATGAATCTTTGTAACAGAATTTGCATGCATTGTTATCACCTATCACTTACTTGGTATAGATAATTTATGGACGATAGAATTATGGATGTTTAATTGGTACAGATACATGTTGCTAGGTATTAGAATTTGATATTATAAAGATCTGCCCATGTGTTAATCGTTACTACTTTCTTTTGCCAATTTCTTTTGGTGAGAAGTAGTTCTCCTTTGGTTTGCATGTGTGAAAGGACCTTACATCAGCCAGAGTTTTGAGGCAAGTTTACCTAGGCCACCTCCTGGAAGTGAAAAGAATTTATAATCTCCTCTTTTGTGGAGCAGATCCTTGTATCCAGAAAACTCAGACTCAAAGTTTCAGGAAATTTGTACTTATTGTAACATTTTTTTTTTTTTCACTCTTTTACTTCTTCTGCAACTTGTGCCTCTCAGTAGCTTTTTCCCTGAGCATTCTTATTTGCTCCCCAGGGACAGAACCCTCTTTTCTTTTCTCCAGATTATTATATGTGACTAATCCTCTTAAATTGTTATGGTACACACCTGAGAAAAAAGACAGTCTGACTCAGCTTGTTGCTATACTCACTGGTGTTATGGGTACTTGTATCATAAGTGCTTGACCTGGTGACATTTTAGCCTTAGCTATAACCGCAAAGTATACTCAGATTATGCCTTTTTTTGTCTTGCTATTTCAGCACAGTATATGTTCTGCTCTGTAGTCCATGGTCACTTGTCTGAACTGAGCTGCTTTTGAAGTTTGAAATTTTTCGACATTGACACTGAAAAGTCATTATAGTTTAAACTTAAAATAGGAAATAAAACAAAGAAAAGCTATCTCCTCACCTGTTTTGTTTGAAGGAGTAGAGAGAAGTCATTTTGTTTTAGCCTTGTAGTATGGTTTTGCCTTTATGTCCACTTACCTATGGAATTGGGATGTTGAAGCACACAAACATAATTCTATGAAAATGTATTTGACAAACAAGCTTTTCTCCTCTGTATCCTTGCAGATAAGTCTTTTTTTTATTAACTCTTTGTGATCTGCTATAGTTACTAGATTCTTGATCATCTAACCATGCCTTCTTAGACTTGCTTCCCACCTCTTGCAGAGTTTGTCTTCTGCATTAAGTTTTGCTGATCCCTGTTTCACAGTTTTTATTTATCCCCTTTAACTGTTTATCACTAGCAAACTTCAGACTTGAATCTGAGTTTTTGACTAGACAGCTAATGTGAAAACAAATGTTACACAGTTTTGTGGTGCCTAGTCTGAAATATTTTTTTAAAAGGTAAGAAGTTTCCTTTGTTGTATTGTTCCTCTTCTGTCATGGTTTAGCCCTGTTCAGCAGGTGAAATACCACACAGTCACTCACTCCCAACTCACCATTCCCCACAGTGGGATGGGGAGGAGAATTGGTAGAGGAGGCAAAACCATTGAATTGAGGTTAAAATAAACAGTTTAAGAGAACAACAGAAGAAAAAAAAAAAAACCCAGAGATTAAAAACAAACAAATATATAAATAAAAAAAACAAACCCCAAACTAGAAAATACTGAAGCACCTAATTTACAGTACAACAGCTCACAGTGGAACCTGATGCTCAGCTTCCTCCTGAGTAGCAGGAACCTCCCCTTAGCACTGTCCTCAGTTTTTATACTGAGCATGGTGTCACAGGTGATGGAATAGCCCTTTGGCCAATTTGGGTAAACTATCCCACCTGTGTCCCCCAGCCACAGGTGCCACCAGCTCCAGTTCCTCTCCCAGCTCAGGTAAAAATTAACTCTGTCCTAGCCAGAACCAGGGTATCTACTCAGTACTCTAACTGTTGCCAAGGTTTCTAAAAGGTTTCAGGCAAGGTCTTTACTTGAAGAAGAAGTTGCCACTGCAGCTGAGGTGAGCAATGAGGAATTTAGTGGATAAATACTTATATTCACAGAACTTAAACACTCGGCTTAATCTCTCCTGATGAAAAATGTACTGGATTTTTTTATAATCAGTGGGCATAAGTGTTCTAAGCAAAGAATTCCACGTGTTGTTCAGATTTATTTTTCCAATCAGTCTTTTGTTATAAGAAATCTTGTGCTTGCAATAACTATACCAATCATGCTTAAAATATAAACTGAAGACTGCCTTATTTGAATGTGGTTGCACAGAATGAGGTTTGCTGTCATGGAAGACACAAAATTCAGGTATGCCTTGCTTTGTGAAGTCATGGTCAACATGCGTACTAAAGCATTTCTTTACAGCTATGTGCTTAATGTGATGATAATTTTCATGTAAAACACATGTACATTCATAATTAAGTGGTGCTGTTTAGACACCTCTTATCTTGGTGTACTGTAAAGCCCATATAAATACCTTGTAAAGAAATATGCTAGTTATAAAAAAACTATGGGACCAGGACTAAAAGTACATGAAGACTTGCTGCATTGTGAAATGTGGTAAATTAGAAACACATGAACAAACAAAACTCCCACAAAACCTTTAAATTAGAGAAGGGCACAATGTAGTAATCATGGGATAGGACCACGTGAGATAATGGATGAGCTGGACATAAAGGTTAATATTTTACTTGATTTTTTTTAAACAGATTTCTGTTGAGAGCGCTGTGTATGAGATCTCTTTAGTCTTCCCTGTGTATATCAACTTATAAAGTGGAAAGAAATATCCCCCATCACTACCTTTTTAATAAATCATATAGAAAACATGTATAGAAGTACCTTTAAAACAAGTTTAATGTAGTTCAGTTTTAATGCAGAAAAAAGGCATATCGAGCACAAGTTTATCTTCTTTTTATGCACTTAGTGAGGATTACAATTTTCTTTTTATGCCTATCAGATATTCAAAGTAAGTGATTTGTCTTTTTCATGAAAACACTAAGACCATCATAATGAAGCATAAAGATTTTAAATATTTTGGGAGTTTGTCCTTTTTCACTGTTTACATTTACTTTTATCATGTTGCACGTAGCATTTCTGTAGATAGACTGATAACAGTTCAGTAACTAACAACAATTGGTTATGCTACTTTTGGTTTATGTGCAGCCACTATTGTTCTGCAGAATATAGGAAAAAACAGTTAAATGACTTTGAAGTTGTTGTTGTTTTCTTAAGAAACAGTCATTTTAAATTAGAATCTGATTGTATTTTTTTGAAATATTATGATTTTTCAAAAAAGGACATATGGTTTCAAACTGAGAATATACACCTTGTTGCAGAGCTTTGTTCTGGGGATGCTCAAAACATACGATGGTAGTGATTCTTAGGAGAAAAATACAGGTTTGGAATACAACAACCTATTTTAATTACACATTTAAACAAAATTAGTATCAATGAGTTTGCATAATTTGCTTTTAAGTGTGTCTAATTTATGGTTAAATAATTCTATTAAACCATTTACAGATATAGTTTCCAAGTTAGATTTTTAGCAAAGAATATTTATCTGGTGATTTTTCAGTAAGTGGGAAAGACTTTCTCCTTTCTGTGTCTAATTTGCATTTTTATGCCTATTTCTTTCTCCACTGCTATTCCATAGGCAATATCACTTACACCAACAGTGCTGAATGATCCTCATCGCTGGTTAGCAGAAACAAAGGTAACAGTCAAACCTAATCATTCAGTTGAAGATATGTTTGAAAAAGCACTTAAAGGGGAAGAGGGAAAATACAAAAGCATTCCTTTGGCAACAGTTCTGATATTCCCAGACTGTTATTTCATCTGATTAAATAATCTTCAAAATTTTGCTTTCAACAAGAAATAGCTGTCTCTATAGCAAAATAAACAGCAATGCTGTTTTTACAAAAAAAAAAAAAAAAATGCATTGAACTAACTACAGTGATAGCTGTTAGATCTGGTTCAGTTCTTTTCAGACAAGAAAAACATGAGAATGTAGTCAGCAGATTAAGTTTCTCTTACAGAGTTATAACAAGGCAAGAAATGGTTTTAAATATGGCTGTTGTTTATTACATCTAAAGGACTGGATTCTTGGAAAATGAACTATTTTCCTTCCTCCTTTGTTTGAAGCTTTTGAATCCTGTAATATGGGTGCACATGTGCTTGAAATCTTCTTCAAAGCAATGACTTCATGTAAAAAGGTCAAAGCCACAGGAGAATTGACTTAAGGAAAAATTGCAAATGTTTGCATGTAAGATAATGTATGGTTATTGATGATGTATGGTCTACGTAAGACTTGTAGACCAAGAAAGACTGTCACTACAGGTCGCAGAGGTAAGACTGGAATCAAAGGAGAAATGTTTTGCAGGGAAGTACTTTCTTTGTTTAAAAAAGTGACACTGACCTATTATTAAAAAGACCTTTAAATAGCACCTAACAATCATTTGCATGTATTTCTCACCTAAGTTTCTTTACTTACTAGAGGGAAGTCTAGAATGAATGACCTCCTAAAATAACTTTTTTTTTCTTTTGTTTTAAATAAGTCGTGAAAGTATTCTCTTTCACCACTTCTATATTTACTATATTGATCTTATCTATGAGTTCTCTTTTCTTTTTCCTCCGCATGAACCTTAAATATTAACTTCTGCTGACCAGAAAGGATTGATGTGACTTTTTTTAGAACGGATAAGTGCTTTAAATTCCGTCAACATAGAACAGAGAGAGAAAGGTGTTCTGAAAGAAAGGAGTGTCACTTGGTGTCTATGTACACATTAATTCAATGTGAATTTCCGTACCTACCCTAGCAAATTCGTGCTCCTGATTTTAAAAAAAAAAAAACAAACCAAAAACAAACAAACCAACTTCTTCACATACAATTATCAGCCAAAATATATCTGTCTTTTGAGTCTCTTTGCAGGTCAACACATGTCCTTTTAATATGTCTGAATGTCCTCTAGTATTGTTATTCAGTAATAGGCACAAAAGAGTAATCTGTGACTCCATAGGTAATTTGTTCAATTAACATTTATGTGCTCTTATTTTCGTTAGAGTTCTTTACCTTTTATTGTCTCATTTTTTTTCACATAGACTAAGCTTCAGTGGCTGTGCGAGGAAGTAAAAGAGAGAGAAAGTAAGGAAAAAAAGCTGCGATGCTACTTACTACAGAGCCGAGAACAGCTCAAGCACTTTACACAGATGAAGGAGGCTGAACATCAGTCTCTCTTTAAACAGATAAAAAAGCAAGAAAAACTTTTGGAAGAAGTTAACAGAGAAAAAAGAGGTATGTGGCTGGTTCCATTTTTGTTAGTAAAGGGAGAAATAATTTTAAAATTCTACTAATTATAATTCCTATGGCACATTTGGATATATTTTATTGACTTTCGATCCCTAGGTATAATTATTTAAAAGCATAATATAGCTGATGTTGAGAATTCTGTAACCAAAGGAACTGGACCCATAAGTTTTTATATGGCAAGAGAGAAGGGAGGAAATATTGCATGTAGTTAATTCTTGGCGTTAAGGCTTAACGTTATCTGAAGACCTGCACTGAATGTTTCAAGAACGATATTACTTCTCCGGTGCAGGCACTTGTGTGTATACTTGCTTGCACTCTCCTTCTGAGGAACTGTCCCAGCAGAAGAGCAAGTTTCTGAACACATTGGGAAAATGTGAATAGCTGGGAACCTTACAGGTAGAGCTAGAAGGAAGGTGATTCAAGGGAAAAGAGATTAAGCCAGCACGTGAAAATGATCACTAAGAAAACATACTAATTGACACAGGGTCCAGGGATCAGAATTTCTATACTGAAATAGATTATTTGGATCCATGTCTTTCATATAAACATTGTTGGAGTATCTAACTAAGCCTGAAAAAATTGAAGGCTATATGATGGGGAGACTACGTTTTGACATCTATAAATGGCTGATACTAATCTGACCTATGGAGGAGAATAAAGCACTTCTACTGAAAGTTTGCGTGGAGGTAAACCTTGAGAACTATCAATGTTCCTTGTGGGTTGATATAGTCTATATATAGGGCTGACTTGTCATCTGGTTTACATCTTTTTATGTAATATAGAATCATAGAATGGTTAGAGTTGGAAGGGACCTTCAAAGGTCATCTAGTCCAACCCCCCTGCAAGGCGCGGGGACATCCCTGACTAGATCAGGTTGCTCATCCAGCCTGGCCTTGAACGTTTCCAGGGATGGGGCATCCACCACCTCTCTGGGCAACCTGTTCCTATGTTCTACAGCTCGCATTGTGAAAAATTCTTTCCCTAATATCTAAGCTAAATCTACCTCCCTCTATTTTAAAACCATTACTCCTCGTCCTGTCGCAACCGGCCCTACGAAACAGCCTGTCCCCATCTTTCCTGTAGGCCCCCTTGAGGTACTGGAAGACCGCTATCAGGTCTCCCTGGAGCCTTCTCTTCTCCAGGCTGAACAGCCCCAACTCTCTCAGCCTGAAGAATGTTAGGCTACTGTTTGTATATCTCACTATGTCATGAAATGCTCTTTCACTGTATTCTCTTGCCTCAGTTTCTGAAGGAAGGCATCACCTCTCAAGTTTTCTTTTTTGTATTTTCTTTAAAAAAAATTGTTCTGGCCTTCAGTCAGGACTCAATACTGATAATGATGGGCTAACTTTTTTTTGTCAGACAGAATAAGTACTCTTTTAAATCATTTCATTAATAGTCATTTTGTATTTAGATTAACGTAGACTCAGATTAGATGAGAGTAAACTTTTAAGTGTAGCTATAGCTTCTGGTAGCTGGCTTAATTATTATTGCAAATGTTTTGTGAAATATTGTAACAAAAATAAAACAATAGCAAAACAGCAGTAGCAGTAATAAATAAAAACATTCTTGTAAATGTTCTATAGATCAATGCAGATTATTTGCTTAGTAAGATCCTGTCAAGGTTTTCTTCCTCCACTGATAAAGAACTTTAAAGGATCAAAGTATATTATCTTTCGAACTTGAGTGTTTCTTTTGTTTAAAATGGTAGCGCCAAGACCCTGATATAATATTAATAGTGTTTTAGTGTTCTTTGATTGAATAATTGTCTGCTAAGATGATCTCCTGAGGCCTTATTTGCCTTTTTAAATTTAAGTCTGTAGGAAATAAAGCAAAACTTATTTAGTTTTTAATTTTACTGTACCGAATTTGGTTTAGTGGAAAAATTCCACAGCCTGCATTTAAATGTCAAGCTATAGGCAAAGTTATCATAGGAAATTATTAAACTGAAGAGTGGTAAATAGTACTGCTATTCACTGAGCACCAAAAATAGTATGTAATCTCATACCTTTTATTTATGAGGGCCATTCTTTTTGTTCCCTACAAATACGCTCAGTTCTATTTGTCACTGGACATATTACAACTTTTGCAATTCTAAGTAAATTATATTCTCCTCTGTCTATTTCTAGAGGCAGATGCTGGTTAAAAGTAGGTAAGCAAAAGGAAATAACAGTTACATAGTTGTTGACATTTTCTGTGTAACACAAACCAGTGCTTTAAAATTGCACTGAATACAAGATGAGAAATAGGACTTAGAAAAAGATGACAGGATGCCGACAATGCAGGCCAATGTTAGGTTTAAGACTTGAGGCCTAGATACATGCGCATACTGAGGATCCAGAGCCACACAGGTATGAAGATAGCAGCAAGTGAATATAGGTAACTTTGCTGTTAGTGGATTTCCCCACAACATCCTCCTTGCTATCTTAACTTAAAAGTGTTCATAAAAGATTAATATTCTCTTATATTTCCGATTTAAACAATTAATGCTAATGGCATTTACTGTTTTATAGGGAAATAGGGAGTCAGGAGTGTTGTGTGCAACTATCAAGCACTTTATTGGCTCGTTACCCTCCACCTTTTTTTAATGTGATATAATTTTTTTTGGTTGCTGCCACAAAAAGTGTTGGAAAAGGGAAGCACAATTCCATTTAATAAGCAAATTAATTAGGTACAGAATCAAGCATAGTCTTCATGTGTGCAAATTTATGATTAGTTTCATCACATTCTAATTTGATTTGATCTGATAGTCAAGAGGTTTTGTGGATACAGATGAAGATATTATGATTTGGCCCAGTAGCAGTTTATTTATTTAGCTTTAGCTGCTTTGGTGTCACAGGCTTTCAGCAGTAGGTTCTCTACTCTTAATAGTATTCAAGACTTTAGAACAAACGTTTACTGCATGAATAATTAGAGACAGGGAAATAAAATACAACTAGGGTTTACCACAAGTAGTCTGAGCCCAACTTCCTGGTATTTAATTAATTTGATAAGATTGCTGGTAGTTACCAAATAACTGATAGATGTAACAGAAGACATAGTATAGTCTGTATAGCATTCAACATGGGACTATGTAGGAAATGACTAATGTAAACGTGATGATTAAATGTAAGAATGTTCTGGTTTTGTTTAGTGAGGGGGAGGCCTAAGGTGGGAGCTTCTGTAGGAAACTGCTAGAAGTCGCTCCCCTTTGTTCAGTGGACTCGACCGGGCTGCTGGCCAAGGCCGAGCCAATTGGTAGCTGAATGTTCCATGATAATGCCTCTATGATAACGTATTTAAGAAGGGGAAAACAGAGAAAAAAAAAAAAAGGTAGAGAAGATGTTGAAGCAGCTGAGCAGGGGCAGAGAGGTGGAGGTGCGAACCTGTGGACCTTGCAGGCCTCACTCTCTGGCCTCCTGCTGGGCGGCCGACTGGGTCCAACTTGGCCCAGCCTGACTGCAAGAAGTGGAGAGGAGATGAGATGTAAAAAGGTTCTGAGAGGTGTCTGCCAGCCTGTTGTGAAGAATTTTTCTTGTGAGAGGAATGGCTGCAGACGCCAAGGTCAGTGAAGAAGGAGGGGAAGGAGTAATGCGGCTCCTGGCCAAGATTCCCCTGCAGCCTGTGGTGATGACCATGGTGCAGCAGGTTGTCCCCCTGCAGCCCATGGAGGCCCACAGAGGAGCAGAGATCCACTTGGAGCCTGTGAAGGACCCCACACCGGGGGAGGTGGAGGCCTGAAAGAGGCTGTGGCCTGTGGAGGGCCTGTGCTGGGGCAGCCATTCTGGAGAGACTGCACCCCGTGGAATAGATGACCCATGCCAGAGCAGTTTCATGAAGGACTGCGGCCCGCTGGGTGGGACCCCATGAAGGAGCAGGGGAGGAATGCGAGGAGTTCTTCCCCCGACGATGAAGTAGCGGCGTAAAACAACGCGTGAACTGACCATAACCCCCATTCCCTCTTCCCCCCTGTGCCACTTGAGGAGGGGAAGGTAGTAGAGATAATGTTAAGCTTGGGAAGAGGGAGGGGTTATCTTGTTCCCTGTCCCATTCTCCTGCTAGTTTTAGTAATAAATGAATAGTTTTTCCCAAGTCAAGTCTGTTTTGCCCGTGCCAGTAACTTTAAGAATTTCTCCCTGTCCTTATCTCAAACCTCGAGCTGTTTTTTCTTATATTATCTCCCCCTATTCTCTCGGAGGGTAGGGGCAGTAAGAGAGAGACTGCATATTCTGGTCCTGATCGGGGCTGAACTACGACAAAGACCTATGCATTAAAGTAAGGACTGTGTTATTCTAAGTAACAAGGGGGTAGTTATTGAAAGGGATAGTTAGTGCTATTTCATAGATGGTGGTCTGTAGACTCACTATACTTCACGAGTGAGCTTAGTATGAAGAGTAGGAGTATTATAATGAAACTTGGAGCCTTAGAAAGCCTTGGTGGCTTTTTTGGTGCTCAGAGGAAGTGGAATGGCCTTGAGATTATTTAATTTTGCTTAGCTGATGTCAAGGAAGGAAAGGAAATTTTGTATAAAATGTATTTTTACCACTTTTATACCAATTTTGAATTTGAAGCCGGAATCAGAAATTCATGATAATATTCACAAACATTAAACAAAGTTTTGAGATCTTTTTAGTAATGCACTAAGAAATAGACCTAGTATTCAATACCATTTTCTTGTGCCACTGAATTAAATGACAGTGCGTGTGACAGAAAATGCAAGAATAATGGACTTACAACCTACGTGTGAATTTAATTGGCTTGTTTCACAGTCATATGAGCAGATTGTTCTTTTTAATTTGAAAATGATGTCCTTCATTACACTGAATCAGTTATTTTTTTGTAAGTTTGTAGAAGATAGAGGAATAATAGAATGCATATCTGTTAATGTGAGTTCTGAGTACTACTATTCATGAAGTGATACATTTAAATGTTTATAAAAGGGTTTTTTATTTTTAAAAAAGTTGCAAGACAAAAGATGGCTATTTACATTTCTTGGAGGAATACTCTTACATACTGAATGAAAAGCCCAGAATGAATTATGATGCAACTAGTAGAATGTAAGCATGTAAATAGTTTAATGTGTAAATGACTTGGACATGAAAATTGGAAAAGCTACTTTCCCAAAGGAAAAAAGGAAACATAGTTAATAGCAAAGAAAAGATATTAAGCCAAAAGGAGAAAGCAATGTATCAAAATGATGGAAAATTTAAATTAAGGAGACAGAATGGTGGTTGGCTTTTGTTGCTTAATGATAAAAAATGGAAGTAGTAGTTACAGAATAATAAGACACTCAGTTATGAAATTATGGGCAAAACCTAGGTGCAGGAATAAAGCAAATGAAGGCAGAATGGATTTAGTCGAATTGATAAAAAGACCCTTCGCTCTTTAATTTTTTTAACACTGAAGTATACTTGACAGCATTGCTTAATAAAAAGGATTTTCAGTCAAATTTGGTGCAAATGGATGAAAATATTTTCTGCTGGATTTGCACTGATGCAGATTTTAGATGGAACATTTTATCAGAAAGACTGATTCTGTGAATATCCATGGACATAGTTGACTGTTCCCACCCACACAGACCATTTGTCTGAGTACTTAATGTAGTTTAAAAATACTTGATTAATTTAAATTTGCATAAATCAGAGATTATAAAAACAAGACAGAGACATTGTATTCTCAAAAAAAAAAATTTTTTTTTGTTTCTCTTCAAATGATCTGTTATTGTAGTTTTTTCATGTTTTTGAGGGGGAGAGAATAAAAATAGAGATTTATGGTGTACACACTGAAAGCAGGTAGGATGAATATTTAAACTGCTTTACTGATGAACATGTTTCAGGAAGTTTTGTAAGCTTAAATGTTTACTAAAACTCTAACTACATCAGATTTTTGCCTTTTCCTTTCTTCATTGAAGTTTTTTTACGTATCTAGGATATTCTACGCTTTTGGATTCCTTACAAATTTTTGTAGAAGTGTTAACATTATCATACTCCTGCCTGTGGTGTGGTAAACTAACTGTCTAGATGGTATAATCCTGACAAATACATGTAAGCTAACACAAAGATTCATGAATGAGACAATAACAGTATTGTAGTGTAGAGTTTCGGGATTGTTTAGAGAGGAGCGGGTTTTACAGCTCTGCGGTGATGAGTCAAGATTGGCTGCAGCTGTCTTCCCTCTTTCGTACGCGTACCATCCTGGAGAGTTGAGAAATTCAGAGATCTAGCAATACTTTTTAAATACCTAAGAACTGAATACGATGTGGGTTCTGAGTCCAGGTTTGCAGATTTGTACTTTGTTACAGTTCAGTACTTAACAAGTTATTTATCTAGCATGCCACTTAATGGGATATTTCAGTAAGTAACAACTTAGATAAAAATAAAAGTTGAGATTTCTCCTATTGAAGTGATTTTGATCTCATAATCAAGTTGATTTTGATAGTGTTGCACTAAATATCAATATTTTAACAAAGTGGGCAAGGTCTGAGGAAATAAAAGGTCTAACTTCCAGTTTCTTAACTAAGTTTCATTTGCATTCTGGAATCACTGTGCATGCTGAGGTGTTGTTACATACCTGTTTGAAAATTAGTTCAAATCAAACAGAGAAATGTTTGAAGGTAAGAAAAATACCATCTTCCTGAGTTGCACCCAAGACTGAGCTCAAATTTCTTTCACTCATCTAATTTTATATGGTCTAGACTGGGTGGTCTGAAAAGCTTATCATACAAATCGGTGAAAGTTTGTATTTGGAGCATCCATTGGTCTTACAGACTTAAATTTGCTTTGGTTGCTGGTTGATTTAGTTAAAAGAAAGTATCAACTCTGTCTCTTCATCAAGAGTAGAACATTCACATTTTTCAGAAACATAGTTAAAATACCTGAAACTTTATTTTTTACAAGAAAAAAAAAATTCCATTCATACCCAAACCAAATAAATGTTTTACCGTGTCCACTTCCTCTAAATTTTGTAATCAAACTGTCTCATGTGTAGATAATAGTAATTTATTTTCTCTTTGCTGTATGTCTGAATTCTTAATTTCTGATTACAAATGTTTTTAGCATTTTATTTTGCAAGTCTTAGCTCGGGAGGATGGTGTCAACTGCTTGGGAGCTGTTATCTTGGAAGATATCATGTTTATGTAAGAAATATATATTAACTAGGTGAATAGTATTGACTGTTGAGCTCAGGCCCTGACCTTATTTACCTATGTGTGTTCCTTTCTTGATTTTTCCATCTCTGTATTTGAGATTTCACTGGCATTGGTCATGTTTGCCAAATAAACTTGAATTTAGTTCTGAAGACAGCTAATCCTGTGACTATATATTGCAGTTAGCATAGCTGATTAAAAGAAAAAGCAATGTTAAGCTGCAGCAATCTTTTGTTTATTTGTTATTGCTTAAATCCCACTGTAGTATCACAATTATTGTGATTTTGTCATATTTTTTTTAATTGAAAGTGTTAAGAGTATGTGGTTTTAGATAACATATTAAATGTTTTAATAAATATTTATCTTCTGTAGAAAAGTATCTATTTTTCTGTTACATTAAGGCCTGCTTATACTTTTGGAACAAGTACGGAGAGGAAACTTAGTGTACATAGATTCTGGAACATAACTCTCCCAAGAAAATCCTTCTTGGAATTTATTGAAATGTGTAGAAGCTAGATATGGTGTGGTGTAGCAGCGAGACATGGAATCTACAGTTTGTTTGTTTCAGGATAAAATACTGCTACTTCAGAGAAGACATGGATAGTCAACAAAGAAAGATTGTTTAGTGAAATAAGACCTGATGTATTTCACTAGGCCAAATCTGGTTTGTTTTTTTTTTTAATTATTTTTTTTATTAAGCAATATTAGTAAGGCTGTAGTGATGTAAGAAGAGCAGGTGCATTGCTCTGATATACAGACCTTATACTGATTTAGTTTATCTCAAAGATGTAATATTCTGCAAACGCTGTTTTACATAAAGTCCCAGGTGATGCAAGCCGTATTCTGTACACTTGCCAGTGTCTGCACTCCATAATCACACTTAAATTGTTACATATTTAGAGTTGCTTTGGTGTAGATTATACTTCTAAGTAAGGCTTAAGAAGGTAATGATTCTAGTCCTGAGCTATGATAGATTGATGATAGATGCTTTTGTCAGAAGCACAAACCTGTGCTGGGCAAGTCTGTGGTGTTATGCTTTATACATGAAGTTTATAATTCATTCTGTTCTCGTTCTAATTACATGCATTGTAATCAAGAGTCAGAAGAAAAAATATTTTTGTACATTGTCTTAGGTGTGAGGATACGAAGTTGAATTTTAGAAGACTTAAATTTTTACCTGTCTTTAGTGGGTGGTTTTGTCTTTGTTAACTGTCATACAGTTAGCTACTAGTCTCATCACTTGTGAAGTTAAATCAAGTATATTACAAAGACTTTGGTAAGTGATCTCTCAAGCAAGACATCAATTTTTTTTAATTTGTGGGGTTTATTTTTTTTGTTAGATTCAGTTAGGATTTCTTATTTAACTGCTGTGGACAATGTAGATGCAAAGAGCCTGTTAGCATACAATAAAGTAGATTTGGAATGTAGATAAAACTTTGCTTTGACAAAATCTTCCAAATTATATTCCTTTATATTTTATTTTTTTTAAAGACAGGAAGTACAATTTTTGATTGAGCCAGGAACACTAAAGCAGAAAGTGTAAAAGTTCAAAATACAGAGACAATGCAGTACAATGAGTGCAAATACACTGACAATGAGCAATCACTGATGCTTAAACTGAGAGAAAGAAAAGTAGACAATTGGGAACCAGTGAAAATCAAAATATTGCAAAATGTTTCTCTTATGAACTATTATGTTTCATTTAATAATGAAGTACATAAACTGTTTTGAATACAACTTTAAGCCTTGTTCTACCCTTTCAGCTTTGTTTCTCTCTTTCCAATTTGTTTTCTTTTTTTCATATGTTACCTCGAATTGTCCTTGTATGACAACACAGACTTTCTGTGGCAGCAAGAAACATCACAAGGTATTTTAAGGTCATCTGTTATTGAACAGTGAATGGGAACATCAAGTAGGGAAAATTCTTTTTAAGCATACATAAAAGAAGGAATCCAAAGAGTTTCAGAGAAACTCTCCATAATACTTGTTTTGGGTGAGCTTCAAAATGCATAAAGTTAAAATATAATTACTATTTCAAATAATTAATTTATTCTTAATAGTGTTCTTGCCCTTTAAATAATGTTTGGTTTTTTAATGTGATGGGGGAAGGAGGAGGGAGGACTTGTAAGTTATTTTAAACTTTGCCAAAATGAACCTGCATTCAGAGTCTTAGAGGAATGGAAATAAGCCCAAATCTTTTGGAAATCTTACCTATGGGTTGGTTTTTTTTGTGTTGGAAAACTGGAAAGATCAGTCTGGACGTCATCTAGTATTTTATGCAACTGTTTTTGTTTGCCATTATCTTTTTATGCACTCATAAAAATATGGCTGCCATTATGAAAAAGTGAAGGTAAGAGACGACATCAAACTGTGGCTAAAATGTTTTTAAGACTACTTTTGATTTTTTTTTTCTTTCTTTCTTATTCACATACTTTAAATGCTTATCTGAAACTTATGTACAGATGTATAGTTTAGAAAGCATGATGTGTCCTTTAAATATTAAATTGCTGAGTTTGTAATGCACACTAACAGTAAGAGACTGAATTTATTAGTTTTGCCACTTGGTTTACCTACACATATTGGAAACTAAATCCAAATTAACAAAAGTAACCTGGGGGATGGGGATTTAATGTATATTAAATAGTTAGAATCTATTACTTAATCATGTCTTTTTCTTGTAAATAATGACTTTTTTCTTTAAACCAAGCTAAAGAGCTGGTGCTCTAAGAACTATTGTGCTTTGGGATTTTTCTTTTTACAAATGTTGAAATGATGGCATAGAAGTGTTATATCATCACAATTATACCATAACAGTGCTTTAACACTACATAATAATCTTGTAAGTATCTATACAACTTTATTAGAACTCCTTCTTGACTTAGCATGGAAGATTCTGCCACACTTTAAGGTTATACTGTGTTTCCATGCCAAATCAGTATCACTGATTTATAACTATTCAAAAAAAACAAAAAAAAACCACAACAACAAAAAAAAAAAACCAAAACAAAACCCCCAAAACCCTCACCAAACCAACATGGGCACTTTCAAGCTTGTATATTGAATTTAATATTTTCCTGAGAAATACATAAAAGAAACATGCTGTCTGTCACTCAGACTTCATTAGGTAGAAATAGCATTCTCAGGAAACTCTTTACTATCTGATAAGGTACCTGTTTAATTAAATAATATGCTGTCTTACGGGAAATGAAACTGAATCAAGGGCTGTGTAGTTCTCCCATCTATTGCCATAGTCACAGTCATTTTAGTCTAAAATACAGATGAATAATGATGGAAATTTGAGCAGAAATTAAAAGAAACTTACTAAGATTTTTAATATAATAAAGCTCTTAAAATTAAAAAAAAGTATTAGGAATCTTGCATATTGCTATATTATATATTCAATATCTTTTAAAATCAGAGCTAATGTTATGTTTTTACCTAGGATTTGTCAGACTGTATTAGAATATGTATTTCAGTGTAGTTCATTGGTATATTAAAAGCTTTTATATCCTTTCAGCTGACATGCTATTTAAAACCCTTTTTTTTTTCTAAAGTGAGTGTTAATGATATTGTGTATTTGAAGAATTGAAACTTAAGTTCTAGATCAATACAAAAAAAAATGTCACTTCAAGAAGACTAAAACCACCTCTTAATGTTGACTGTATACAACAAAATAGACTTAATTACAGAATAGCCATTACAAGTGAATCCTTGAAAAAAGGAAAACAAGGTGGTTTATTTTCAATATAAAGATTAAATTAACTAGGTGGTTAATTAGTCTGTTTGCATTGTTTTCCTTCTAGTGATTTAAATATGATAAATTGCTAGGTTGTAATAAATTTAATGAACATATTACTCTGATTAGAATCTTCAAGCTAATGACTGGCTGTATCTGAAATTCAGCTTTTATTTCCTTTACTGTTTTGATCAAGTTTCCTAGGTTTTGCTTTTACAAAATGGAAACTGTGAATGGAACTTTTAAATGCTTTACAGATTTTGTAATTAAAAACATTTTTAAGGATTTTACCTTTTGAGTTGGGCAAGGCAAGCAAATTAACTGTATAGTTCATACAATATCAAAGATTAGAACATTAAATTATAAAGTGGTTTTTCCAAGTAGCAAGTCTCTATCTGTAATTTATTAAAGTCCACTTGTAATAATGGGCACTTATATTTGAATCTTCTTCATTGTGGGCAAAGAAAGTCAGTATTTTCCTTGTTGTGTTTCCTTGTTCTATCTATAGGATAAGGTCGTAACTTAGTCTTGGGCATGACTTGCATACTTTTGCCTCTCTTATAAAATACTCCAGTTGCAGGTTATTAAGCACTGTTAATATTGTTGCTGTAAAATATTGTTTTCTTGATGGACAGGCACAATATCTGAGTCATAGACGTAATGTACTTGCTCCTGGTTATGTAATAAAAGAAAGTAGAACTAAGGATAAAGCTGGGTCTCCTATTTCTCAGTCAAATTCCTTAATGTTTTTAAGTACAAACATTCACATTGCAGTACTTATTTTCCAGTATTTGACCAGCACCTTTCTGCAACATTATATACTGCCAGTATGTAAAGATGTGTCTAACAGAAAATATTTAAATGTAAAATTTATTAATTATGTTAATTCTTGTTTCACAATTCTAATACTTTTAAGTTTGATTTTGTTTTGGATTTTTTGTGGGGTTTTTTTTTTTTTTTTTTTTTACTGTATCTGCTAAATTGACATACCTGCGACTAGAGAAAGAAACAAAGTACAAAACCAAGAAAACATATTCATTGCAATACCTATGTACTTCATGCATACATACATACTGCATAAATGTATGTTGTAAATACTTCAATTGCCTGGACAAAAAGTTTGTTTTTCTGATTTTAATTACAGTTGATGACTGAACCATATAACATTACTTTCTTGATTAGTTTGAAGCTCTAGGAACAGCATTTTCTGAAAAGAATGTTTCAACATTGTATGTGTGAGAAAATATTTCGATTTGCAAAGTCAAATGACCAGACAATGTTCCATTTCTTCCAAGGTACTATACCAAATGGAAAATCCTAACAAAAGCATTTTATTCTAATGCAATGTGCTTATAATCCATTAAGGATTATTTTTATTAAGGAAGAGTTCAAAGGAGAAAATTAACTTAGTACGATCTTGAGTATAATGCAAAGATTGTAAAATTGCCAAAATATTGTTTTTTACTTTTAGAATCAGAAGCTGAAGAAGTTACTGTTTTAAAAAATGTAATAGAATCTTTTTATGCCTCAGTGGTAATGTATGCTGTGAAGAGCAGTAGCACTTTTGGTACAGTTGTTGTATTTATGCCTTTGAAACACATTCTTCAGCACAGTATTTTGTTTCCCATTACCTTGTTAAGAAATGCTGTGACTTTCAAGGAGGCTATTTGGAATGTTTCTCATGTCTTCATCTTGAGGTGGTGCAATGCCAAGGAGACATGGACAGTCAACCATATAGTTTGCACATAACTGAATTTTGGTTCACTACTTGGGGAAGGCAGTGTAGTGACTTTTAGCTCAAGCAACAATGCTTTCCAGAGACCTTGAGTTGAAGCACCCTCCCACAAAGTACTCCACACCTACGATGCTGTTAGTAAAAGCATGCTTTTTAATTTTTAGCTAATGCTTAGTGCTGATATGTCTGAAGTAGTTTCAAATAAAGGTGAAACCTTAAGATCCAAAGACTGTATTTAGATCGAATAGAATTTAATAGAATAGAATAATTCTTCTGAGTTCTGCCAATTTTTCGTCTTCTCTTAGGTTGATTTTTCTTTTGAGACATTCATAAAGATTTAATCCATGCTGAAAAGTGAGATTATCAATTTGAAGACTTTGTGCCTGCCTTTATTAACCCTTTACAATCTCATTCCATATTATTTTTTTCTGTTAAGAGATTGTTCAGAACTGGAGATAATCTAAAAAAAGTAATTTTAAGAGTCAAACAATTTTGAAGGATGAAAATCTAGCTTTACTTTTTTTTCTTACAGAGCAATGAAGCAGGCTTAACGCTCAGTTTACAAGAAAAAATGTAGGTAACATTTTACTTCAGAATATATAGACTCCATTATTGAATTTGTATGTCAGATGCCATCAGTCAAAATTTCCTTCAAAAGATAATCTCATTGCTCTAAATAAAGAAACTTTTTCATAATTATCACTAGTTTACTATTTAGCAAGAGGAAAAATGGTAAAAAGTCTGTACATCTCAAACTGTCAGAGGCTAAGAAAGTCTTTTGCCTTTCCAGTCCTCGAACGCATGCTTAGATCAGGCTAAGGAAGGAAGTGGGTTCTGTCATGATCTTATAGCTGTTTGATGATCCACAGTTTCACTATCAAGTTCTTAATGAGTATTACAAATTGCTATTTTTACCAGAAGCATATTTAAATTGACAGAGAACTTAGTGTGATGGAACTTGGAGGAAATTTGCATTGCATAGCTTTATGTCATCTTTGTTTTCAAGGAAGAAGGAACTTCCTTTTCCAAGACTCTTGAGCTGATGGCTTTCAAGCGTATTAAAGGGATTAGAAGTATGTTGGACTATGTTTTATTATTAAAACAGCTTCTTAAATAAGAGTAGAATGTAAATATTCTAATATATGCATGCTCATTCTTCTTAAAAGCTGAAGAAATAGTAATATTTCATTCTTGGACAATAAGACTTATGCACACAGACTGGTTTAATGACTTTGTACCGTGGACTTCTCATGTATTACAGTGAAACACATGCTGCTAGGAAACAAGCAACAGGCTAGTATTAAGGTCTGACCTTTAAGGTTAGAATGTTTCTAACTTACTGCAAAAATATTCTAAATTTGAAAAGATCAAAACATTCTATCCTTCCTGATATATGTATTTTATATACAGAATGTATCTAGTATCCATCTCCAGATTGACTTGTGACATTGTGAAAGATTTCATTGTAGGGAAATAAAAACTGAAAGCCTCCTAAGATTTCTTTTTTTTCTGTTTTAAAAATGACTGTATTTTAAAATCTAATGTGTTTATTGTACACTACAACTGGAACTCCTATTTTAATCTGGTTTTAAACCACTTCAGATTCTGATTTCTAAAATAGCTTGATTAAATAAAAATAATTCTTTTGCAGTCTCACTGTAATCAACAGATTATGCTTGTTATATGGAAGGAAATGTTGATTTCCAAAGAATTATTTACAATAAAAACAGTATTGTTACTACTAAATGATGAAAATTTTAATTCTTACTGTGATTGAGAATCAATGGTATGATTATACAGGTCATTCAGCTATAAAACTATGCATTTTTCATGTGCTAACCTATTATAATAAGAATGGGACTTAATGTAAAACATTTTTAGTTCACAAAGTTAGAATTTCTTATTTCCTTAAACGGTGATCTACAGAATAAGTATGATTTAATTTGAGCATTTTATTTGTTGCTACACAACATTGATTTTTGAAATTAATTTCTGTTTTTCTTGATTAGGAATTAAATACTGCAAGTTGATGATGATTTGCGAGCTTGTAATAATCTAATTTACATGAGTAGTACCATTACAGTATTAGACAAATCCAGAAACTGCTCATGCTGTATCTGGGTTTGGAAGAAATGTCTGTAACCGTAGTGTCAGTTCACTGATATAGGTACCAGCTGTAATCAGGTAATTTTTACAGAGTGGTCATCGGAAGCTGTGCAGCTCCTTTCTCCACCTGAATCACTAGTATGACTGCACAATTTTCTGTTTCCAGGTCAAGACAAAGCAGTGCCCAGTTTCTTTACCTTTAACTTTGTTAAAGAAACAGAAACAGTATACCAGTTTGTTAGTATATGTCAAGACAGAGCAGAACAGGCGTTTACAAGGTACAATAGAAGTTCTTATTAAATGGGAAAAAAAATCAATAATTGATAAAGTTGGTCCTTTGGAAAAATGAACTTTGAGGATCAAATGTGTATAGGAGAAGCACAGTTCTGTGTTTCTGTGTAACATTATGCTGTGTGTAAAGAATAGTGCTGGAAAAGACGCTGTTAGAAAGCTTGATATAGTCAGAGAAACCTAACATGATTAATCTCAAAGATTATTTTGAAACTGAAGGTTGCCTATGACTTATTTTCATTGTTAATTCTATAGATTGTCATACAGGGAAAAAAAAAAAATCTAGTCCTTATGTTGACTAAAAAACCTTTAGAAATAAATATGCTGGCAGCAAAAATATAATGTTGTAGCAAAGTAAAGTTATACTAGACAAATAGGAAAAAAATTATAGTATGCACAGAAAGGGATACAACCTTTTGGTTAAGAGGCATAAAAGAGTTTCTGAAAAGCAAAACCAACTTTTCATTTTGGTTATTTTCATGTTTTCAAAAAAAAAAAAGGTTTCGAACCTTATTTTTGGAGTGCAGTACATTATTTTAGAGCTAGGGCTTAAGCCTTTACTTTTAGGCTCAGGAGCTTTAATTTGCTATCATTGTGTTTTGTCTTATGCAACATAACACAAGGGAAGAGAAATCTAACCATTTATAAAGATTGCTAAAGGATGTAAAAATCTTATGTAAATTGTGTCAATTTTCAACACTGAGCATAGGTTCTGAGAGACTAATTTTCTGTGCAGAGTTCTCAAGAAGCATGAGCACGTCAATGCACATTTTAACCTATGTCTCGTAAGTTATACGCTTTGGGGGCATATCCAGTGAAGCACATTTACTATTTGCTTGGTACCTTTCTGTTCCTGACTCTGTTGAGAATTCATCCCTAACCTAGGAGGTGATGCCTCAGCTATTAAAAGGACTTTCTAGGTTTCTGTTTGTCAATATACTTTATAAAGTGTACTACAAGAGGCATTTATCACAAAAATAATATTAAACATTTTATCAGCTTTGCAAACTTCAGTTCATTCCTAGCATTTTGTGGAGACTAATCAGACATGAAACTATGATGTAAATATGCACAAGAATTAGGTGTGTAGAATATACAATGTGTTTTCCTATTTACAGTGGCATTTTTGTGGGATTCTGACAGTCATTTTGCCAGTTCTTTGCTAAATGTTAATTGAATGTCTCTACCTGTAGAAATTATGTTGGGAAAATGGGATAAGCTATTCTATAATAAACATAACTCATTTGGAGCTCTTGTCAACCTCAGAATAAGATTTACAGTGTCTGTGTGTAACAAAACTGTATGTTTATTATATTGCTCTTACTGGATATTAATTTCTCCATGTAATCTCCATTCTGAGACTAATACCCTTCTTACGTTTTTACTCAGTGAAAACAACAGTGTAAATGTGATTTTGCAGTGATCAGTCTCTAGAAATTAGATTGATCGGAAATAAACAGTCAAGTGTCAGTTGAAAATGGCATATACTCCAATACACAAGAGAATAACAAAGCTCTGGTGTTGCTATTCAATTTGTTAAATTGGAAAAAAAAATCAGATTTATGTTCATATCCCTTATTCATCAGATGGATAACATAAACGTTTAATATCGTTCTCCTCTTAATATTAATTTTCCTTTCAAACTATAGGTAATTTTTTTCCTCAAATCAGTGTATTAAATGTTTTTCTCTGAAAAATTTGCTGGAATTGTTATTCTGTAGATTTTTGCACGTGGCTACATGAAGGGAATAATAAGTTGCTGCATTTAGATATTAGAATTTTCAAAATAGGATTTTACGCATTAACTGAAACTTTACCAGTCACTGAAAGTTAAAATGTTTACCAGCCAAGTTGGTAAGTGTCATTTGTGTATCATCAGTTACCATGGGGCAGTACAACAACAGGATTGTCCCACCAAGGAGGAAACTCAAAGCCTAGCTACAGCTGAGAAAATTAGGAGTAAGAGTTACTATTATGACTTTCTTCATAATTGCCATGTTACAGTTTCTTGCATCTTCCTCTAAAGCATGTGTGGGGAGATGGGGTGTTAGAAATCTGCTAGTTTCATTATATTGTGGTTTCTAATATCTGTCTAATTACAAAGAAGGAGCTTGTGTAAATTTGGGGACGTTCTCTGTTTTGCAAAGAGAGACACTGAGCACTGTGTGTGTCTGTGCTTGGCTGAAGTAGATGTTTTCTTAGAAGCTGTTTGGACCTTAGTGATGCATAGGACCACCTAGCAGAATTAAAAGCTTTCTTACAGCATTTATCAAAGACTGAATCCCACAGAGCTGTAACTTTTTTGTGTGCTTTGCTCTTCTGACAGTTTATTAAAATGCCCAAGCTGCTAAAAGATCGCTTTTTTTCAAGATTGGTAGGGAAAATTAATTTCAGGACCAGTATCTTTCAGCTTCCTATGTTATCTGGTGTCCTTTGCTGCGAACGTTGCAAATATATTATTTAGCTCTGATCTTCAAACAGCCCAGTTAGGAAATACACTTCTAAGCTCCAAAGAATTACTCATCTCAAGTAACAAGTGTCTGGGCTAGAAAAGCTTTCTGTGTTGCAGTTGATGGCCTCCTTTCTTTTGGCTGGTTTCTTCAATTCAAATGAGTTGTACTAGCTGCTTCAAAAAACTTGATACCCTTAATCTTTGACCCTACTTTAGCTGTTAGATCCAAGGTCAGTTTTGTGTATTTTTGCATTAAGATGCGCAGCTGCCTTTCAGATGTAGCCAAAAGGAAATTTGCCGATATACACAAATATGGTTGGGATGATAAACATCAAAAAAAGAAAATCCTAGGATATTAAGACAGAAAACTTGCTGGAGAAAGTGGCATTCAATTTCCTGTTTTGTCATATATAATGCCATACCACAGTTTTTATGTAGCTGCTATGCCCATAAATATAACATAATTTTCTAAAACAAGAAATGACAAATTATCTCTTTGAGCTTACACTTGGTGAATGAAAACAAATTAAGTTTCAATTTCTTTCTGTGTACTCCTGGAAGATTTTATTCATCATCAGAAAGGAAATGCTTCTACATTCAGGAGACAATTGTAGCAATTATATATTGTATGCAGTGACAAAACAGAACGTTCAACTGTATTTTCTTGTTAATTTTTTTTTTTTTTTTTTTTT
The DNA here is from genome assembly GCA_009806455.1 of Tetrax tetrax. Taxonomy (NCBI): domain Eukaryota; kingdom Metazoa; phylum Chordata; class Aves; order Otidiformes; family Otididae; genus Tetrax; species Tetrax tetrax. Next base: position 210,403 of record WHYT01015005.1, read on the forward strand.
TTTTTTTTTTTTTTTTTTTTTTTTTTTTACTTTCCAGGTTATTTAGTAGGGTTTCTAATCAAAACTGTGGGAGAAAAAAACATTGGTTAGTTAGCTTGGGTAGATCTGTGCTACAGACAGAGGTGTGATTACAGCTCATACACACACATCCAGATGAGTCAGTGGGTCAGACTGCAGTTTTCCCATTCAGTGGAGCCATTTAGTGTCACTGCAGACTAAAAAAAAAGCTTAAATTCTTGCTTTTATTTCTCTCACTCCCATCTGTGCTACTTGCTCCTTCCCTTGTTTCATGTCTGTTCCTCACTGGACCCCTCTGTAACTATATTTTACTCACTGTTAGCTACATAGGTGTGTGTTCCCAGTATAGTCTGTTTTTATTGTAGTGGACTAAATGGAAGCAAAGAGAGCTCCATGCCTTTTAGCAAATGCAATCTGCAACTGCAATCTGCGATGTGATCTGACCACATCGGGTGGAACTGGAGCACTTATTGCCAGCACCAGTTCAGCTGGAGTTGCACTAGCTTCTGTGGCACATGAAGTAGGACTTAATTGCACAGTCATTAGTGCCCAAACTAGCTTATTTAAAGCTAACTCCCTTAACTTAAGAGCTTCACTCTAACAGTCTAATAGTACATTTATACTAGAGTAAATGTTTGCTGGCTTCTCAGCCTTTTGTAAAATTTGAAGTGTAGGCCATAGGTTAGATTTTTCTACCTACAAAAAAAAATAAATTCTGTTCTCAAGATTTATTTATAATAGGAACATTTTTTTTTCCTGCTTTCTGGCACTCGTTGGCAATGTTACTGCTGCCTGAGTAATCAACACCTATGTACCTGTTAAGTTGCATTTCATAGTAGAGTCAACTCATTATTGAAACACTGGCATTTGAAGCTTTAGAAGCATTGATAGTCTTCACAAAATGCTTAGTGGGATTTTTGCTCGGTAAGCAAATGGTATCTGTGCCTACTTACAACTGAGTGATTCACAGGTCAACAATAGGTTGCTGAATAGAAAGGCAGAAACTTAATATATGTTTATTCACATTCCCTGGTCTGGACCTTTATGTTGTGTATGGAAGATCGTATTTCCCCTGTCACAGATGGTAGAATTCTGTATAAACTGTGAATAAATTTATTTTTAAAAGAATGGCTACACCTACCCAAAGACATGCTTGAAATCACTGTGATTGATGTTCTTCAAGATAGTACCAAACACAAGTATAAGATACGGACTTTCTTTCAAGTGCTGTTGGTTATCTTGACTGATATTTTTAATCTAGAGGAGATTCTGCTTCTTGCATGCTGTCAAATTCATGCAAACTTGTAGAAGAAAATAGCAATTACTTATCAGACTATTTTAGAGATTATGTCAATACGGTTTCTAACAACTGTTTCCTAACTGGATTTATAGCCTCTTCAGCTAGCACACTTTGGAAAAAATGAAAGTATCCTTTTTAAAGCTTTGCAGGGCCAGAAATAATGAGTGACATCAGACTTAAATGAAGCAAATGTGTGCTGACCCAAAAATGTTATCCTTAAAAAAAAAAAAAAAGTTGAAAAAGCCACTGAACCCAAATTACCAGTAACTGCTGATTACTGTTGCAAGTAACTATTCTTCTCTCCTATGCAGTAAACCTGTATAGGAGTGTCAAGGGCTGTATTTTAGCGCAATGTGTTCTGTTTGGCCTTTTGTTCAATACTCCAGCCTATTTGTGTATTTCTGTTGCTAACTGCAGCTAACTGAGTAGATGGTTGCAAAAAGCCAATGAAGCAGGTTGTTTCCTGTTCACATCAACATTTTCATTGTGACTTGTGTTTTCTTTGAGCTTCTTGAGTGTCAAAATAATTTCTAAATTCAGTGGATCTCAATGATCTCTCAATTACCTATATTTTTTAGGGTTTTTAATAATATTTTTGCCTCATAAGAAACTCTGCGTATTTATAATTGAAAAGAAACTTCTGTGATTGCAGTCAAACTGTGCCAGTCTCCAAATCAAGTGTTTATTTTCAAATACCAAGTGTATGTGTGTTAACAAGTTCTCTTTGGGATATGTATCTTTGATAATAAGCAAGATGAAGTTTGAAATGTCTTTCTTTGGTACTGAAATACAAATAATATTTTAATTACTACATTTAATGGTATCATGAATTTTGCTTACTATGAAGTACGTTCATCTTGCCCTTAAAAAAATCTGTCTTTTTACCTGTGAGTGGAAGACATAACCCAGAAGCTACAATGACTAGAAGAATTTCACAGTTATTGTTTGAGATTTTAATTTTGTGTTGATTAGAAATGTTGAAGTGCCGTTACAGGACAATGTTCCTTAGCTCACATAACAGGAGGGCATGGGCATGGGCAATAACAACGTTGATTTTTTCCCGCAATACTCTATATCAGTTTTTCATTCTTAACTTGAGCATGTTAAGTGGAAAAAAATGTGATGTTGACACTGTAGCCTTCTGGTTTGTTTAATCACTGGCATCTTTATTAAGATTGCTATGATGACTATTGACATACAGTTTTACACAGGACATAAAGAATGCTACAAAATGGGAGTGGCTTGCAATTATTGGGGAGGCTTGTATTTTTTAAATAATTTATTTGATGGTATATTAAACCAATGACAGTATGACTTATTTTTAATCTCCGCAGCAACCTTCTAGTGACTACAGATTTATGGACGTAGTTTTTATAAGTGTAATTATTTTGTAATTGGGAAGTGACAGCATCCTGAAACTCCAAACTGTTTTCAAAACAGCTAACCAAGATATTCATTAAAAATAATTGAAAAAAATTAAATCTTGGCAACTGCATTCTTGGTATTTGGTGCGTCCCATTTTAATTGTTGTGGCAGAAACCATGCCTTTCAGATAAACTTTTGCTTTACTGAATCCTTTTCCAGATACAAAGGTGCATTTGATGCTGCTCATAAAGATTCGTTGGTATGTATCGCTAATGACTCAAGAGCCCCAGTGAGATCTCTAGATATGATCCACTGCTCCAAGGAGAGTCTTTCTTAGAATACAATGTCACACATGTTATGTCCCTCTACTGTAAATTAATCTAGCCCTTTCTCCTCTTCCTCTTTCTTCCCACCTTGTTTCTCTTCTTATAGACATCCTTCTCATTAGATCTTGCTTTTACTTAGACTTTGTTTTTTTTTTCCTCTCAATTCCCGTGCCGTAAAATATGCAGCTTAATATAAAAGAAGAATGAATTTTGGAGTAATGAAGACCAAGAAAACACTTCAGATTTAAGAAAATTGAAAGCTTCTATTGAAAAAAAATCAGATTCTGAGTGTTGACTCTTAGGCATAGTCTGCTCACTCTTCTGGAGTGACATCTCTTTCCCAGCTAATAATTAAGGCAATTGGTACGACATAATGAAATTTTGTGCTGTTATCACCTCTTGCATTCATAAGAATATCTTTTGCGTGGATTTCAGTGCACTTTACTTTAAGCCTCACATCAGCTCTGTGAAGATAGGGAAATATTTTCTTTAGCCATTTTTAAATGAAGCATAGAATTTTCCCAGGAAGATATTAACAGGAGTGGCAGAGCCAGGAATAGAACTAAAAAGTCTTATGTAAGCATTAGAAAAAAAAATCTCATTCTTTTGATAATGGCCTCTTTTTAAAATGCGTAAGAAGCATTTTAAGATAGTTTTCTGAGTATATTTCTGAGTATATTTAGTCTCATATTCAAACTATTCCAATGCAAGCATATTTGGATTGTAAAGGGGTTATAGCAACTTGGTGTAGCATTTTGTATACTAAAACTGTGTGAAATATATGTGTGTCCACTCTTGTACTTTTGCATTCAGTGTAAGGCAGACACTGTCATAGTTGAGGTAATGGTGGGTACAGAGGGGTTATAGAAATGATGAGGAGAATTTGGGACAGCTTCCTGCCACAAACAAAAAGTTGGAAGAGGTTTTCTAAAGGAAGTCTGGGAGATACTCAAAAGTGAACTATCTGTATTAAATAAGAATCAAAGTGAAAAAAGGAAATAAAGAGAAATAATGGTGTGAAACATGAGGAAGAATTATTGAAGGATGTAAATTAGAAGCAAGATTTATGCATGTAAAGAAGTCTCTGACAGTCTAGACATCATGTTTACAACAAAAGGAAGCTTTTTTTTTTTTTTTTTTTTTTTTTTTTACATAGTCCATGCATAAATTATAGAAACTTATTGTTGCAAAATGTTCTGGCATCCAGAACAACAAATAGGTTCAGTGAAGAAATAGTCAAATTCATGGAGGTGAGACAGATCATGGACAGTCCAGAATTGTCTTAGCTGCTCATTGCTGGAAGCTGCCATTACAGTGAATAACGTTACCTTTTTTATCCTCCTGTCTTAGTATCCACTCGTGCTTATTGTCTGAAGTGGGATGTAGGCTGTGTGATTTTAGGCCTAACCCAGAAAGATACCACTAATTCCTAAAAGTCTTGCAAAAGTCATTAGCACGAGTTTGACTTGAATGGAAAATTGTCAGAGAATCTTAAGTTGCACTTCTCTGTTGTCTTGTCCCTCATACCCCCCAAATTATTAAATTTCCATTCTACATGTTATCCTTTTCGTTTCTCAAAAGCTATTAGCTTCTTTGCAAATAAGGAAATATGGACCAGGCCAGAAGTGGAGATGTGAATATTTAAAAGTTGTGCTAAAAAATTTCAAACCTGTGTAAGCCTCGGGGAATAGAAAGAAAACACTGTTTCCTGCATAGCAATAAGTCTCTTCAGGAATCTAAACAGCGGACTGTTTCCTTCTCTCTCAGCTTCAGATGCCTTTCTTCTATTCTCTGTTATGATTGTGGGTCCTGCTTCAGGTTAAGGCAAACAAATGCACTACTGTAATTTTAGGAATCTCCTTTGAAGTTCCATAGCAAAAATAAGTGTATCTCTAAAAGATATCAAAAGAATTAATTCATTAAACCACAAAGTTTTGTGTAAAGTATATTCTTTTGAAATATTGACTGTTACTTGCTAAAGATTACAGTAGCTAATAAATTGCTGGAATTTATGACAGCAAAGAACATGTCAAAAGGGAATTCCTTTTTTAAAAACATGTTCCTTTGAGTTTGGAGGGTTTTTTATGCATGGATGAGAAAACTGTTGATTTAGATACAGATGAACAGCTGTTTCAGTCTTGGTGGTGATGAGCACTGTATTGATTGCAATGGTGCTAACTGAATTATAATCTTTAAAGACAGAGGAATGTGCAGTGTTAATATAAGTTTGCTAATGGACTAGAAAGCTCTAATCAGTATTAAATCACTTGAAAATCACTTGTTTTGCAGAAGCTACAAATAAAAAAAAAAAGCAGTGACCATTGAGTTTGGCTGTAAAAACAATTGAATGAAAACTATTAACTATCTGAATACCATTTCTAAGAAATCAACTCTTGAGATTTCTCCCTGCTTTGTCTTCATTCACTAAACCTATGAATGTGGTGGGGATGAAACTAGCAGGATAGAAATATTTTATGTCTTAGAGATGCTGTATGTTGTATTCAAGTCAAACAGTATCACCTTTGACTTCAGAGACTTACTTATTTTTTTTTAAATCTTCCTTGCGACTACATAAACACATTCTGAAATGCTCATAGTTTATGCGACAAAAATTCAGGTTCTAAGAAATACCTATTTCTCTGAAGCTCTTTTAAGATGATAACATGTTTATGTAGAAATTCCCTTAATGGCTTACATGCATGGCAAGTGCTGTTTCACTTAGAGTAGTTTGGAGCAAGTCCTGGTACTGTTTTACATCTCCGCCGGTTTAGTGTCAGAGTGATTTGTGGTGTCTGGCCTGGCTGTACAAAGGTCCAGCCTCACTGAAACGTCTTTCAGTATTTACTGTTTCTGGATGGTGACTGTTGTCATGCAAGGCCGTTCACCACAATAATACTAACACAGGTACAGAAGGAAATTGCAGTTGTTCTCTCTACTAGCCATGAATGTGTCTATTCCTAAACACTTCAGTGTTTAAAAACAGCTTAATTCACCTCCCAAACTAGGGCTTTCCTGTCAGATTCTTTGTGTGAAGGGAAAAACTTGGAAGTGGTATAATATGTGATTAAACTTTGCTGTGTTGGCATGTGCAGGATAAGTAGTTTCTAGCTGAGAGAAACTGGTTTATTCAGCTGCTTGACAATTTATTCCCTCCTTGACAGGGAAACCTGCTTGGCTGCCTTGTGCATCTACAGGAATGCTGCAGTATCTGTTCGGGAGCTTTGTGGGAAACATACCCAAACAATGATTGAAAGCCATGGGATGTGTACGAGAATGATAGGAAAGACTGAAATAAATATTCTGCAATTTTTGATCAAAGCAAATTTAAAGATAAAATAATGAGGGTGGCTAATTAAGTGATTTCTTAAGGGTTTGCCATAACACGTAATGTAACATCAAACGTGTAACGTAAAGCCTAAATTTCTAGGGTTGCAAACTTTGTGAAATCAAAAATAGTCTCTAACTTGTGTTTTAGAGAAGAACTGTTCTTAGCTTGATAATGCAAAAAATATGTTGACGCTTTTCTCCGAACTGCTATTCTTTTCTGGTAATAACCTGGATTTCTTGTTTTAATGCCATATAGTAGCAGTATTTAGTGTGCTATATGAGCTGCTATATAGTTTCCTGTGTCATCTGCAGCTGCTTCAGAGGGGTGAGAGTCTTGAGTCAGATCTGCCAGCAGCTTGCAGATATCTTGGATAGTTTACAGCATATTAGCTATATATGTATTGAAGTACAACTATAAACTTCAGGGTAATCTGAATCACGTTTTAGGGTTTTTGACTATATGACTAGATATTTGTGACTATAAGAACTGATTTTGTGTACAGTTCTGTATTTGTGTGTTCCCCTTTGCTAGAACAAGTTGTGAATTAGCAGGTACCAAATTTAAATTCTTAGTGGTGAACATACAAATCTGGTATTGATACAATTTGTTGACTTTTCTCTGGCACTTCAGTCTTCACAGAGGATGTGAAGCAGAATATAGTCGATCACTATCTTCAGTTTCTTAAAATGGGAGGTCATGCAGTGTTTAAAATCCAAGTCCTACTTAATAACAAATGACAGCTGTTCAGTGTTTTCTGAAATAAATCTGTGACTTTTAATTCAAATTCTCAGGAAGTTGCTTACTCCAGGTAATAAAAAGTCAATGTCCTGTTTCCCAGCTTTGTTACCCCTGCACAGAGGTAAAGGAGTTGAACTGCTTTTTGACATTCTAGAGTTAGTTATTGGCACATTAACGGAACAGCTAAGGTTAACTTAAGGTAGTACAGTTGTATTTTACTCTTGTCAATCGATAAGAACCTGCTCCTAAATCTATTTTCTGATGCTTTTCACCAGCAGTGAAAATTACAACTGGGAATGCGTGTGTGTACGTGAAAAAAAGTCTATTTGAATAACTGTGTACCTTATTGGCACTATTTTGCAAACCCTGTTGTTTCAGTGTCAGGCAAGCTGCAGGAGATAATGATTCTTATGGAGTGTTTTAAATCATAAACTGTCTATTTCCTGGGAGTTTGATCTAAGCCACTGCGGTGTAACTGCAAGGACACTCAGTTGGTGTTCATGGATGCATAGCTAAATGGGATAGAAACCTTAGATGATTTGGAGTTTAACCACTCTAAATACATTATTTTTGTAAAATTACAAGAAAGCATAATCCCTAATTTTACAGATAGTATTCTGAACTTGCTGTTGATTTTAAGCGGTATTAAACAACTGAAACATATTTGACTTTTTGAATAGTTTTAGCTCATAGCTCATTATAGGGTTGCGAGCTTCATATTGAGCTAAAAATAAAAAAGGAAATATATTGATTAATATCTTTATTTCTAAAAGTCATTTCTCGTATTGTCTTTTTGCACATATTATTCATCTTTTGGGAAGAACCATCAATGCCTGAAGGTGCCTTTGTAACGCTTTTTCATTAATGCTGATTCTTCTAGACAGTCTATAAATTGATGTGTTCTGTGGCCCATGAGAATAATTATATATCACTTTGGAAAAAAAACAGGAACCCTGTGGTTACATTAGTTTTGAAAGATTATTATAGCAGGATTGTTCACAAATTATAGCAGGATTGTTCACTGTATAACTGTAGGAAAGAAAGTTATAATTAGCGAAACTCAGAAGCTATTTACAAGATGAATGAAAGGATCCTCCACTACTGCTAGTGCTGTATTACAGACACAATGCATTCTCTCTCTTAATTCTGTTATAACACTATTTTCTAGTACTGAATATATAGAACAAGTTTGCAGAAGAATTTAAATGTGGAAAGTGTTTTACAAATTATAAAACAAATCAACAAAACTTTTCAGATCAAATAAGCAACGATATGCTGTCATAAATAGCAATCTTTAAAACAATGATACAATATGCTGTATTTTGTGGGACTTTTTGTATAGTTGTTTAATATGTAGTGCTTTTTTTTTTTTTTTTTTTTTTTTTTTTTTTTTTTTTTTTTTTTTTTTTTTTTTTTTTTTTTTTTTTTTTTTTTTTTTTTTTTTTGCTTTAGCTTTGGAGAAAACCTGCTATTATTTTAGAGTACGAAATGGAATCATCAGTTTAAATGCAAACTTAGTTCTTAAATATATGGTCATAAAGAGTGACTCTGTAAATTAGATATATATTGTGTGTTAAATAACACCACTTCAATACCTACCTGTCCTTCTAGGGACAGAGTTTTATGAAACATCCTCCAAGACAGCCAGTTTAGGCAGTGGTACAATAAAGTAAATGAGGTCTACATATCCCTAATTTCAGATGCAGAACTTTCAAGTCTAGAGACTGTTAGTAGAAATCAACTCTACTCACCTTACATTTATAAAAGGCTTTTGAAAAGAACCTTGTAATAACATCCTTTTCACTTAAAACAATCATGTCTGTATAACAGAATCCCAAATATTGCATTAGAGTGAAACCAAAGCAAAGTGAAGTACAAGAACCATTTTTAGTTGGATGGAACATGAGGAAGAATCTTTAATTTCCCATCCCTTTCTCATTGACTTATTCCGCCCTCCTCATTTTTCTTTAAAAGCTAGTATTACAATACAAATTTTTACCAACTGTTACAATACTGGAATATACCCAAAGAAAACATACAGGGCAGGCACTTTCCAAACCCAGATTCTTGCAGTAACTAATGTTGATGGCAGCACATGTAGCTACAGTAATTTATATAGCAGTTGACTCACTGTATTGGAAAGCATACCAAAGAATAATCCAGAAAAACATGAATGTGCCAAAAGAAAGTGAGGAAATAATTATTTTGTTAATTTTAAGAAAGGATTTGAAAAAATTGCATGGACAGTAAGAAGAAAGAACAGTAAGTCAATCTCCCTCCTTGTGAAGGAAATAACTGAAGTTTTGTACATGTTATCTACATCGTGTGTAAAGGACTAATGCCTGAAAATAAGTCTCAAATAATCTGCATGCTGTCAGAAATGGATAATGAACCATGAAAGAGGTAACAGGTTAGGGTGCTCACAGGGAGACTTCATAACTAGAGGAAGGAGAAAGAAAAGTAAAAGATTAGAGAAATAAAGGAAAGAAGCCAAATTCATGTTGGTAGAATATTTTAAGAAATTTGTATTGTAAATCATTTAAGCAAATATTTAATAACCAAACTATGCATTTATTAGTAATCTTTATTTCTTATGGAAGCATACACAAGTACTTTCAGTTAGCTGTTCTGTACATGGATGCTGAGGGAATTAACAGTCAGAATTCAGTCCCATGAGGTTGTCTAGGCAATTTCATAGTCTCATAACTCACCTAATTGCTAGCAAACTGGAGCATATCTTGATTCAAAGTTGGTCTCTGGCTTAGTTAAAGCAGTGCTCTTGTCATGCAAAACTTAGGAGTGAACTTCTGGTAGTTAAAATAATAATAAGCCTGCAGCATGTTTTTTGTTTTTCCTGCTCTCTATGAGGTTATAACTTTAAAGTTTCCTTGAATATGGGTGCAATTGATCAAAAATAATTTTTATCATAAAAATATGAATGAAACAAAATAGAAAAGCAACTTGTAACATATTCCACAGAACTCAAACAAATTCATTTCCAGCACGAAATGTTACATATGTACACATATGTGCCAATGTTTATAAATTGTCACAGAAGTGAATACAAGATATTGGGATTTTATGGTGTAAAGACTATTAACAAAATTTATAATATGTTTATTACAGTGAACTGGCTATTTCTGTTGTCAAAATTGTTCCATTTTAGTGAGAGAAGGTAATTATTATGATAATAGTAAAAATTATCTGTACTTGTTTCCCCAGGGGATGTTACTTGGTTGTTAAAAAAATAACCTAGAGTAACTTTTTGTATTTAATTGCATAGCTTTGATGATCTACTTCTGTTCAAATCATTTTTCAGAATTAATCTCTAATATTTTTTCTTTAAATTTTAAAAATGCACCAAAAGATTGATTTAAATGTAGGCAAATTTTTCTGTGAATTTGAATGCTCTTCCCCCCACCCCGGCCCTGCAGTGAAACATGCTTGGAAACAACCATATCACTAACACATTTCATCAATTAGTTTAATCAGCTGAAAAGGAATGTTGTGAAAGCTGTAAAACAAAAAACCTCACTGTTTTACACACTACTTTTTCCTTCAGGGCACAAGACAGGAAGTTGAATTTACAAGTTCTGTTTTTCATTTTACAGAGCTACTAGAGAAGACCCTCAGAAGAGAGGAAGAAGTAGGAGCTCTCCAGGTATACTTTCTATTTAATTCACACTTTTTGTCACCCCTAAAATTACTAAATCATATTACATTATGATTTTCTGAACTCCCTTGCATCTTAAATTCAGCTTTGGAAATATATGCAGCCAAATACAGACCTGATAACTAGTAATACTCTGCCTACCAATTAAGTTGCACATGAGAGAAGATTAAAGTGGTCATCATTCTCCTATGAATCGATAAATCCAGTCCATCCATGAAAAGAATGTCGCTTTTAAGTCATACTGTATACTGAAGTTGTTCTGTCATGTTATACTGCTGGCTTCACTGAAACTGCATCTGAATAGGGGCAGCACATATCTGCATTCAGAACTGCACAAATGCTCTATAGTCTACTCCATTGGTTGTGTTATGTTTTTCTGGGCTGTGTTGCTTTCTTCTGTATCTCTAAATAAAACTGGAAGTGAAAGATTTTAAGTATATGTTTTAAATCTCTGAAACATTAAATGTCCATAATCACCTTCCTGAGGAAGAAGGGAGCAGTTGATATGTTCTAGGACTTGATACAATATAGTAAATCCTCATTGTATGGCATCTAGTATTAAAGCTGCTTGTGCTAAGCACTTCAAATTTGCGCTTAGACAGTAAGATTTACCCTAGACTCAGCTTTGGAATAGTATTTAAGCATTTACAGTCAAAGAAAACATACTCCTTTGAAATGAAAATAGCTAGGAAAGCAAAACCAAGCTGGAATGTCTACAATGTGAGGCTCAGGAGGTTATTAGGGAGGATAGTGTGTGTATTCTTCAGAATAAGAATTTTTTAACAACAAGTTATAGCAAGCAATTCCAAACAGAAATACAAAAAAGTTTAGATACAATATGAAGAGTGTATCAAGGAAACAGCATTCTCCAAGTCCTCCTGGAAGTAGAATGTTTATGAGGGAATTAATGAAGATAAAGCTGTTGAAGAAAATGAAATTATGTATTGACCTGTGTTTTGACCATAGGAGTTTGTCTGAAGATAAGCCTTCTCTTTTCGTGTAATAAATAGAAGGCATTTTGAGGGCTAGAGGTGTCAAAGAGTTAGTGTAGAAACAGTTTGATCCAGTAAGAAGAGAAAAGATGCAAGACCCAAAAATTACACAACGCACCAATCCAGCTGTTTCCTGTTCAAACAAAAATCTTGGCCTAGCTTTCTGGCAGCTCAAGTTCAAAAAGGCTGAGAGCTTGTCTGCGCAAGCAGTTTACACAGGTGCATATCTAGTTACATCAATGTAAAAAGATCTCCTTTCATGTGAAGCAATTCTGCATCTGCTTTCCTGTGAAGCTCTATAGTTGACAAATTGTTCTAATGATGTTATTTCTGATTGAATGAGGAGTAATTTTATACTGCAGAAAGTTGCATCATAATAATGTCTTGTGCGCATATATGTGCTTGCCTGTATTTCTGATGGTCTGTCAAGTTCCTGAGCAAATTGCTTTATGCCCTTCCCTAACTGGCGAATCTGGTCAAGTGTGTGACTTGTACTGCTCTGATGGCTATTTTTATATTCAAGTGCTTGATAGCAGTGTTTTACTCCTTCAGATGCCCTTGCCTCCACTGTCAAAGTACTCAGCAAAAACATCTATTATTTTTCTAGATAGTATTACGTCCAGCTTAATCAATATGTTTCAAAATGCTCTCTATCTGGGATCCTCTATTCTTGTAATGTTGTATTCTAAACTTGCAGTGACCAAATATGTACAACTTTGCTAGCAAAGAGTTGTAAAAACCAACTCGTGTCATCTCGCCAAGCATCTCCATATGGGAAGTAAGAGGAAAGTGAGAGTTTAAATGTGGCATTTCCCAGAGCTGAAACTAACACTTTTACCCAAGGCCAGGTTGGATGGGGCTCTGAGCAGCCTGATCTAGTTGAAGATGTCCCTGCTTCTTGCAGGGAGGCTGGACTAGATGACCTTTAAAGGTCCCTTCCAACCCTAACCATTCTATGATTCTGTCCTTTTGTTAACCAGGTGGCATGGAATATTTGTCTCTTCCGAGCCCCAGTTCAGCAGAGCATGTGTATAGTTGGTTAATGTCTGAATGCTTTCATTAAAGTAGATTGCTAGAAGGTATTTGTCAAATGAAGCAATAGCACTAGCAATAAAATAGTATTCTTTGCCCTCAAGGCCTAAAGTTGTTGAATAGAATTCTCCTGGTATTAAGTCCTACTCAGTTAGTCCTTGCTTCAGTAGACAATAGATCATGTTGATTGCTGTTATTTTTCTGTCTACAATTCCTGGGGTCCTGTTTTGATAAATATCTTATATAGACAGAGAATTATATGTATTAAGTCAATCCTTGATGTGTTTTGTTTGTAGTCTAAGCAGACCATATGTGTAAAGCACTTTCAGGAAACAGGCAGACAGAAAGATTGTGTATTTTAGACTGTGGACAGACAATTGAAAGCGGTCAGGTTATCATGGCTGAAGGAGTTATTTCTTGTTACTTGAGCTGTGAACGCTGACCATAGTCTTAGAAAAGCTAGAGGAAATCTTCTGTCAGAAACCAATGTATTGCTGTGGGCGAATGATGACCGGGGATACCATGAGGTTCTTTGCCATATCTCTGTGTCAGGTAACAAGAATATTGCCCAGAGGTAAGGAGGTATGCTTTATTACGCTTTTAGTTTGCTCATTTTTTCAGGAAAGACAAAGAGCACCGTTTGTTAAAAATAATTTGAGTGAAGTACAATTAGTGCTTCTACAATGCTGTCAGCTGAAAACCACAAAGGACAGAAAGATAAAAATAGTTTCGTAAGGGTTGTTCCTGGAAATACTGGGCTAGTAGTTCTCATGTGTACCTCTAGTCAGGGAATATGTTGGACTGTAACTAACATGCCAAAAAGGAAATAATAATTTGGGAATCTTTATAGCTACATCTTTCTACGTGAACCGGACTCTTGTCTTATATTATGTGTCAAGATGGAAGCTGTATGTAATATGCGGAGTTCTTTCATACAGGGTGTTTTGGGAGCTAGGAGACTGACACTTGGGTGCCATCACTCTATTCTTGGTTTTTCGTTTTGAACTTATTGCATTCTTTTGACTAGTTATGTATGTTATACGTAGATTTCTATTTATATAGGAGTTCATATGGTTATATACGAAAGTTTATGTGTGTTCTAGATAATATCTATGTTCTCCTTACACACGTGCTTGCTCTCTATTGTTACGTGTGAACTCATACTGATCATAATACAATTTTTAGCTTGTGAGGAGTCTACATTACTGTCTACATTCTTTCTGATAACCACTCCAGAAATACAACCTCACTTCTTTTCTTACTTCATTGAAGAAAAAAAAAAGAAAAACTCTGATTATAAGGTTTTCTCCTTCTTTTTCATAAAAACTGTTCCATAGTACAAAAGATTTCATTAATGAAAATAATATGCTATACATGATAATTGCAGCATTCAGCTGATGTTATCTGGGAAAACATTTGCAAGCCATTTTCATTTGCTTTGGAATTAGTGACATGCTAATTTAAATAAAAAAAATACAGAATACAGAACTTGAATTTGAAAATTTAATTATATTGATAATGTATAAATTCTCCACAGTACAATTCCTAATACATTGCATGCTAATCTTCAGAAAATTATCTGCTGAAATTGTAGGAGTTTATTCAGGTTTTTAGAATTTGGCAGCTAGATCATGTGCCTTATTTAATCCATGAGTCATTTGGAAAACACTATGTATTCTACTATTGGAATCATCCTACTAATACACTCACTTAAGACTTTTTCTTTCAAAGTATTCTTTTTTAACTGAAGAAATTTATATGTGAATTGTTGTTCACTATCACCACAAATCTGAGATCTGTAAATACCATCTTTTTTATAATAATGAGCTTGGGTTTTGTTGCAGCATCTTGTTTGTAACAACCACTGCAACTTTGCAGAGGAACAAACATCTCAAAATAAAAATTTTTGAGTTTTTCATATAATATTTTTTGTCACAAGTTTGTTCTGGTGTTCTGAAATATTCAATCTCTTTCTCAGACCTGCTTCCAAGAAAATATAAAGACTTTAGTATTTAATACACTACCTTTTCTGAGAAAAAAAAAAATTGTGAAATTCAGTAAACTTTTGCTTATGCAGCATTCTAGTTGCAATCCCCAGCTATCATGCATTGTCATGGACACTGAGCAAACATTTCATAAGAGATAAGTCAAAGTTAAGTATTCTAGAAGCTCGTATTATCTTAGTTTTACTGATAAGAAACTAAAATGTAGGTGAAATGAATCTGTAGAAAATCTGAGACATGTATCTGAGTTTCTTGATTCCCAGGTCTTAAGGATAACATCATCCTCCATTTAGTTTTTTTAAAAAAATATTAAAAGTTTATATTTTTGTCTACTTTTTTAAAAACCTACTGGTTTGAAAGAGTCCTGTAACTGAAAGTGATGAGGAGTGCATTTTTTTTTTTTCTCTCCGCATGTTTATTTTATTATTTATCATTGATTAATGCACAGGGAGTTTTGAACCACTGTGTATGCAGTTCCAACATCAGCCAGTTTAATGGCATTCACTACTGGCAAAATGTTAGCAATTTTTTAAACAGTTGTATTTTGATAGCGTACTCGTTTTCCATCAAACTTGTTTATGTGCGCATTCCTGTTTCTGGCTCCCAGATTCTTCCATTGGTTTAAGAAATTTTTGTTTTATCCGTTGCTTCCAAATTAAGGAAGTCAATTCAGACTTGTCTAACTGTCTTTAGATGCTGCAGGAATAAATCTGCTTTTTTACCCATTTTTACCCATTTTTACCCATTTTTACCCATTTTTACCCATTTTTACCTATTAGGAAGGAATGGAACTGGGAAAAGTATAAGGAATCTTAGCCTAATCCACCCAGAAAGCAGGAAAAAAAAAAAAAAAATCGTTTCCCATACTTTCAAAAAGGTAGTATTGGAGCAATGTAAGAGTTCCTGTAATGTCTTAATGGTCAGGTACTCTAAATGTGGGCTCATCTCAACACTTCGAATGTGTGTTTGCTCAGATTACTTAAAATATCATACCTAGTCAGGACATAGTGCGAGAGTGCATGATCTTGATTTTACTAGCTTAATATTTTTCTTAAGGTACTTTAAAATGGAAACAGAATGTTAAAATACATACAGTAAATTTATATATTCTGGGTTCTCTATATTTTGTGCTGGATTAAAACTGACATAAGCTTATTTTATTTGGGTTTTTTGTTTGTTTGTTTGACATTAGACTTCGGCTAATGCCATCTTATTATTAATGAAACATTCTTCAGATCTATTTCTGCATAACACAATAATGATATGGAATTTACTTTTTAGTTTTCTAAGGAAATGCCTAAAAGAAAACGAAACCAGATGCTAACGTGACATGAACTCCAAAACATGCTAAATCTACAGTCACAGATGATCAAAAAAAGAAATCAAACTTTGGCAGAGAGTAAAATCAACAGTAACGAAAATCTAATGGTACTATTTGGAAAAAAAAAATGTTATGGAGTAAATTTTTTCTTCTTTCTTACCTTGTTTCTGTGGAGTTTCTTTTACTTGGAACAAATTTCAAGGTGAGATAGTATAAGTGGGTCAGAGGGCCAAGTAAGTACAGCGGTTCCTATTCGGCGAGATTTTTATAAAATACCATACATATGACTAGCAAAAAACCAAAATTAATCGTTTACATCAATGTTCAACTTATGTTGTATTTATATTCTTTACTTTCTAAGAGAGTCTTTCTTTTATTTTTTAGGAACGTATTATGGCCTTAGAAGTGGTAAGTGTTAAAATTCACTTCCAAACTAATCCCATTGCTGATAATTTTTCTAAATTATGAAAAATATTATTTCTCTGTATTTCTAAAAAGGTTGTAGTTCTGGGATTTTAACTGTCATTTTACTTTTAAGAGAAAATATGATAATTTTATGCTGCACCTTTCTGTGTAGGTTTTTACTCCAGTATTTGAGCACTGCTTATATGAAATAGAGTGTAATGTTGTAGTTTTTCTACAGACTTCAATCCTTATCCCATCCCTAGGAAAAGAAATGTCGTAGATTTCAGCCATACAAAAGATGTTATTTTTGTCCATGTGATAAATCTAATCATTTCAGTGGCTGTTATGTGTGGTTTTCACATGTTTACACTGGGAGGTGCAGACAGAATTACTTCATCTGCCCACATCAACACTGCAACTAAAAGCATGAAGGAATATCATTTTAATGATTAATTGATATAATTTAATAAGGTATTAAATTGGAAGGGCAAAAGCCTTCATGCATACACATGCCATGAATGCAGCTGGATTATCCAGATGGCCCAAGCTAGTAAGTCTACCAGGGGAATAACTGGGATAGGTCTCAGCTTGCCCTAGCATTTCTGAACCATGCTTCTTTCCTCTTATGTAGGAATGTCCAGTAAGACATCACACAATAGTATGCATCAGGCCCATAATTTCTTTTTATTGGAAATCCGGAAAACTTCATCTAAAGAAGCCAATACTGAGACAATATCAAGGCAGTTTCCAATTTGAAAAATATATTTAAGATATATTCAATATGTTAAAAAAAGCTTACATCCACACATGAAAGGCCCTGTGTAAATCAGAGTGCAGTGTTGGAACTCCTGCCTTGTAGGAGTAGGGAGCTAGTGCTCAAATTAAGTGTCCTGGCATTTCACATCATGCTGTATGGGTGTAAAGTGTTGCCAGGACATTAGTTCTTTTCAGGAGCATCTCTTTTTCATGGTTTGCTTACATGACAACTAGTCAGGCATGTATCCACTGCCATCCATTTTCTCACGAACCATGAGTTAAATTGCCTGCAAATGCCTTGTCCTGTCTGCTCCCAAAGCTGTTTTGACACAGGCAGAGGGTAATTGCTTGCAAATAGAAAAACGTCATGCAACTTTAATTCGTATTTTGTGACAATATTTGTTTCTATTTTTTCTGGAGTCTTTCCACTTTTTATACTTTCAGTCTCTTTTATTTTAGAAGGAAGATTTTTAAGTTAGTGTTCGGATAGAAGAGGATTATGATTATCAGCAAAATATGATTTTCTTAGTGCAAGTTGGGAGGTAACACCTGAATGCAAATTTGTGGTGCTAAATCCTAGAGCTTGAAATCAATCACTGCTTTCGTTATTGCTGACATTGGAGGATGTGTAATATTAAGCCCTGAGATTGCAGACAAGAAAAATATGGTCATCACTAAGTCTGTCAAAAGCTCCCAAGGCACTCATTTTACTTTGGCCATGAAGTTCCTCTATGTCAGGCAAAGCAGTTAAATTAAATTTTTCGCAGACTGTTAATTACTTTGTGTTCCTCATTTTATGGGTATTTGACTTTGTGACTTTTGAGGCTTGATTTTCAGAAATGCAAAGTTTTAGTAGTAGCTAAATTCAGTGCGAGCTCCAGCTGTATAAATGCTAAGTAGACTCAAAAGTCAGATGTTAGATAACTGAGAGAGAATACTTTAAAATAATAACAGGCTTTGACCTTTATATCTCTTGCAGTTCTGAGGATGACAGTGCTCTCTCTTTCTCTCTCCTCCTCTCTTCATGTATCCTAAAAAGAAAATACACACACAGTAATACTTACGCGGTCTGAATGTGTCAGAATGAGCTATGACAGAAAAGCCCTTGAGCAAAATAATGAATAAGGCTTGCCGTTTAAGGGATCCTTAAGAATCCTTACATTTATAGTGTGTATATCTGCATAGCTGTTTATTTATGCAGCATTTATAAAAATGAGTACCTCATAGTCACAGTACTCATATATTTGTAAAATTTTATCATCTATTATTTGAGTGTGCAGAGTGCAACATCAAAAAAGTACAACCAGTCACATATTTTGTGATTTGATTCAGGTTATAGAGAATGGAAATGGATAAAAGACATAAGGCATTACATTCAAATTCAAACAGAATCCTTAGAGGGGAGAAAAAAATATTTAAGTTGTGTAGAAAAAGCATTTTCTTATGAGAATTTTGACAGAAAGCTGGCACTTCATGAGATTCACGAAATGCAAGATACAAAAAAAGGGCAAAAGAGGGAAAAGCCAGAACACACACATACACAAGCTATACAAAATGCATAGGAAGCCATCAACTCTCCAGAGGTGTTTTTAAGCTGGGAAACAGTGGGATGGCTGGGTGAGGCATCTCATCTGTGTTTTCTTCCACAGCATTCTTATTCTGCCTGATACTGGGAAGAAATTGCTCTGCACAGGAGTAGATAAAGTTTAGTGCACAACTGTCTGAGATTTACCACAAGTGTGAAGCCTCTTGCAGCTACTTTTAAAATTGTTTCTACCCTGCACATACCTTTTTAAGCAACAAAGAAGACACGTACATCTAACAGAAAATGCATTTTAAAAATCTTTCACTTAAGATTTTAAACTAAACAAACCATCTGTTTTACGCAATGACCTGAAGACTGTGTATGTGTACATATTTTGAGGTATATTTGGCAACACACTCTCTTCCCTTTCTTTACATCTACTCATTTCTGCCTCCTGTGCTTACCAGTAAAATTGTTGTAGTAGCAATGTGATGAACTCAGCAACTTAGCCAAAAAAAAAAAAAAAAAAATTGGGAAAGAAGTGTGACAGGAACCTAGCAGATTCTTTTCAGAGCTCTGGGTGAATAAACCTTCCAGGCCTAGCTTAATCTAACTCAGTGATTTAGTGAGTTGCAGCAAACTAGAGGGGCTCTTGCATCATCTCTGGGCCCCGTCAGCTCCTTCTCCCCTCAGCAGTCTGTTTGAGCTGCAAGCTCCATCTCCTACTCATGACTCATTCTGTATGCTGTACCAACAGTTTCTTGGATCTTCTTTTTCCTTAGCCAGTTCTCTTGGTTCCTAAGGAAAGTGCTGTATTGCCATTCTCCTTCAGGATCGTGACCTGATCTGGTCACTTCCTTAACAAACCTGGGAACAAATAATACCCATCACAAGAAGCTTTTGGGTTTTTTGCCTCTTTTTCTTCAATCAGATCAGTTCTACAGTATGATTCAGTACATAAGTACACCACTTCTTGCTTCAGCGGGGTGCACAGGACAGGAGCAGAAGCTGGAAGGTAAGAAGGAAGAACAGGGGTACTCATAGGCAGACTCACTGCTGCATATAAAAGGAGATAAAGAACCAAGGTGTATTCTGGAATAATCCTTCAACTCGAGACATGCCAGGGAGTAACAAGTAGAGGCAAAAGTGGGGTTTTGAGTACCTAGAGATTAAATATTTTGTTTGGCTTTTTTTTAGGGGGGTTAATAACTTTTAATAAAGTGAATTTAGTTACTACTGCTATTAGCAACTAATTTTCCTGATTTAGTAATCAATTATGTAATCTGGTGTTTTGCCAGAATGAATACAATTTACCTTTAAATAAGGTGATTTAGTTTATTCTTGAGTGTAGCTTAGTTCTGACATTTGGCTCTATATTATTTATAGACAAAGGTGGATAATTTTCTAGGGAAAAAGTCTGTATTGTATTCTCAGGTGTAGCTACAATGGTAGCTACAAGTGTATCTCATAAAGAGGTTAGGGAACATTTTTTAGGTGCACACTACTACTATGCCATGCTTGTGACTTTAGTGTGTTTCTGTAAGCTGCATCGTGTTCTTCGTGAGCATAATCTGCAAGTCAGATTCCTCTGCATTAGTAGTACTAGTCTGATATAAAAGACTGGGAAATTTAATTGGAAATCAACCACATCCTGAAGCTGTTCCAGTGAACGTATGCAGTCTAGATCCTTTGCTCAATAAGATAGCTTACTACTTTCAGTAGAACCCAGAAGTGAGGTTTCCACTTGCTTCACATACTTGGATCAGACTTTTCTGGGCATGATTCAACTTTTTGTTAAAATGTCATAAATCTAGATTAACTCCAGTAATGCTGTAAGTGTTCTGCAAAATAGTTATTTAATATGGATTTCCTTTTCAGTATGAACTTTTATGTATTTTGTTGCAATACATTTTATGTTTGTGAAAGTAAGGTTTGGAATGCCAGTAAAACAAATTTCTGCCTGCACACACTCAGCAATGTAAAAGCTGTTAGGTTCTTCTACTGTGGTAGCAGGGTCAAATTTGCATCAGTTTTCTGATTTATCACTCATTTCCAGAGAAGAATTGGAAAGGTGACAATGCCCACTGCATTTCACAGAGACATTATGTGACCATCCATTTTAGGATGGGTGTGCTCTCTGTATTTCTCATTCCGTCAGTGAGTAAATCTTGCTGATGGGTCTTGAACGTATTTTATCATTGTTATACTTTGTATGTATGAATGTTTAGGAAATCTTGACTCTAAGGGTTAATATTTTCTTCTGTCTTTGGTTTGCTTCTGTAGTGTCTTGCCAAAGCTACCATTACATCAAAGGCCTTCTGGTCTTCCCGGAGTAAAACCATTCTTTGATCTTATAAAAATGACTGGGAGAGGAGCAGTGGTCCGAGATCCTCTGTCCTGCCTGCCGCGCCCTTTCCTTTCCTTTCCTTTCATCAGGGAGTCAGTGTGTCGCTTCCCTTCGCTGGGGCTGGGGAACTTTCCCAAGGTTCCCGGAGTCCTTCCTCTGCTCACTCCTGCCAAGTAACCACCTGATGGTGCTTGCAGCCAGCTGTTTCTTTTCTCCTGATGCTCACCTTCCTCTTCCTTTCTTCATTGACGTTTTCTTCTCCCCCTACATATATATTGCTCTTGTTGAAAACCCTGCTACTTGTCCATCCTCTGCACCCTGCTATTTAGTGCTTTACTTTTTTTTTCTTTTAGAAGATAATAAATTTGCAGATAAGCATAGTCAATAATATCTTTTATGAATTTGTTAAAGAATATTTAAAATATTGGCCTAAGAATTTATTGCTAAATTGCCTGTAAGAGGCAGGTTACAGAACGTAGATAACTGTAAATTTTTTTTAAACTACTCTTTGTTTGGCAGTCAGGATTTATTGGCAAATAACTATGGTACATGGTTAACAACTTGGTGTAATAACTTTATAGTTTCTCCAACACTGATATCAGTAATATAATAATTACAGAATCACAAAATGGTTGAGGTTGGAACTGATCTCTATAGGTCATCTGGTCCAATGCCCCTGCTCAAGCAGAGTCACCCAGAGCTAGTTGCCCAGGACAGTGTCCAGATGGCTTTTGAGTATTTCCAAAGATGGAGATTCTGCAACCTCCCTGGGCAACCTGTGCCAGTGCTTGGTCACCCTCACAATGAAAAAGCATTTCCTTCCATTCAGATGTAACCTCTTGTGTTTCAGTTTGTGCATTGCCTCTTGGGCACCACTGAAAAAAAAACCTGGCTCCCTCTCCTTTACACACTCCTTTCAGATATTTATATACATTGATGAGATCTCCCTGAGCCTTTTCTTCTCCAGGCTAAACAATCCCAGCTCTCTCTGCCTTTTGTCATGGGAGAGATGCTCCAGACCCTTAAAGAATGACAGTTGCCTTTTGCTGGACTTTCAACAGTATGTGTTTCATACTGGGGAATCCAGAAGTGGACTCAGCACTCCAGATGTGTCTCACTAGGGCTGAGTAGAGAAGGATCACCTCCCTTGACCTTGGCACTACTCCTAATGCAACCCTTATATTCTCTAAGTAGAAAGCTTCTTTCAATATTGTGAAGATGTGTTTCACATGTGGCAAATATTGAACATTTTTGCCAGATATTAATAGACAAAAATCCTTTCAGTTTTCCATTAGACAAAGTAAAAACTCAGGATAAATCTTTATTACAAAAGATTGAAATTTTTTAGATATCTTAAGTTATCTCTCTTAATTTAACTAGGAGTAGCAATAGACAGTGGTCTTCACTTGCAGTTTCTTGAACATAGTATGTATATGTAAGTAAATATAATTTTAAAGAGAGATCCTATGTGTTCCATCCACAAGATTCTCTTTAGAAATGTTGATCTTTTATCTGTGGAACGTGTATCTATGAGTTTTTCCACAGATATAGGATGCTTATATCCTGATAAGTAAGACAGAGATACGTGTGGTATAGCATGCTTTTTTATTTCTTTGTTCTATAAACAAAGTTTTATTTCTTTGTTCTAACTAAACAAGTTAAAATTTTCTTTAACAGTAGACTGTTGACTAAGTTGTTTCTAATGTGCTGCTAGGTCCTTCATTTTAGATTTAAATGTTTTATATTTGATCAAATTATAAACTTAGGGACACCAGCATCCTGTTGATGATGATTTATTTTTTTTTCTCTCTCATTGTTTTGCATCTTTTGATTAAAATGGGCAAATCTATAAGCTAACTTTGGTTTTTTTTTTTCCCTACCCTTACACTAATTTGCTGTGAATCCTTGGTTAAATAATTTTTCCTTGTATTTCAGTATTTTTTCGTCTGTAAAACTGAACAATGTTTCTTCTTTCCCATGAAGGCTGTATTTTTGTAATGCTTTCTGGAAGGCTTGATTAAATATTGATAGCTTATGAAACATTAACATAAGTTACATGTAAAGATTTTTAACCTGCAAACTCCAGAAAGTTGAAGATAGCATTCATGAATGAATGACAAGGAAGTTTTTATACCTTTTAAGAATGTGTGCCTACTAACATTGCTTTTCTTACACACTCTTCCTCTTGTGTTTATATTTCTTTTGATTTCTGGTAATTATGTCTGGATGTCTTGGATCAAAATCTTAGTAAACAATAAAGAACAGATTCTCAAAGACTGTTCCTGTGGACCCCTAGTAGTACTCAGAGCATTAGCTGATGATTCGGAGAAAGCGGGTTTGCCAAAAAACTGCACCATCTCCTCCACATTTCCATCTGTTATCAGATCTTTCCATCCATATGCATCAAACAACTGAAAATTCATTAAATACTTTCCTAATATTTTTCCATGTAAAGAATTCCCCTAGTTGCCACAGGGATGAATGAGAGAAGAAAAGGTCCATGTCATTGCAAACAGGAAAGGAAGTATCCATGAAGCTCTCTTAAAATGTGGTCCACCATATGCAAAAACATCTGGAGTCTAAATTAAAAGTTCAATTAGTTTGACATTTGAAATGCTTTGTAGTTTTTCCTTAAAAAAAAAAAAAAAATCTTCCTAGTTAAAACTTTGATAAAACAATGTAGTATAGAAAAAAAAGACATTTGAACTTGGATGTTGTGTAACTCGATAAATTAATATGTTGCCTGTCTTTGTAAAGGTAAATTGATTCTTGATGTGCTGAAATCATCAAAACAATGGTATAGTTAAAATAATGGTATATGTGGAATATAAAGATAAAACACTTCCAGGGATGGGGCATCCACAACTTCTCTGGGCAACCTCTTCCTCATCACCCTCATAGTGAAGAGTTTCTTCCTTATATCTAATCCAAATCTGCTCTCTTACCATTTAAAGCAATTACCCCTTGTCCTATCACTACACGCCCTTGTCAAAAGTCCCTCTCCACCTTTTTGTAGGCCCTCTTCAGGTACTGGATGGCTGCTATAAGGTCTCCTAGGAGCCTTTCTTTTCTCCAGGCTGAGGAACCCCAGTTCTGTCTTCATAGGAGAAGTGCTCCAGCCCTTATCTTTGTGGCCCTCATCTGGACTCTCTCCAACTGGTCCACGTCTTTCTTACGTTGGGGGCTCCACAGCTGGACGCAGTACTCTGGGTGGGGTCTCATGAGAGTGGAGTAGAGGGGGAGAATCACCTCCCTTGACCTGCTGGCCACCATCTTCTTGATGCAGCCCAGGATGCGGTTGGCTTTTTGGGCTGCAGGCATACATTGCCGACTCATGTTGGGCTTCTCTCCACCAGCACTCCCAAGTCCTTCTCCTCAGGGCTGGTTTTGATCTATTCTCCACTCGGTCTGTACTTGTGCGTGGGATTGTCCCAACCCATGTGCAGGACCTTGCACTTGGTCTGGTTGAACTTCATGAGGTTTGCGTAGGCCCACCTCTCCAGTCTATCAAGGTCCCTCTGGATGGCATCCCTTCCCTCCAGCATGTTGTCGGCACCACACAGCTTGGTGTCATTGGCGAATTTGCTGAGGGTTCACTCTATCCTACTGTCCATGTCACCGACAAAGACATTTAACAGCACTGGTCCCAGTATGGACCCCTGAGGGATGCCACACGCCACTTGTTACCGATCTCCACTTAGACATTGATCAGTTGAGTGCAGCTATCCAGCCAATTCCTTATCCACCAAGTGGTCCATCTGTCAAATCCATGTCTCCAGTTTAGAGAGAAGGATGTCATGCGGGACAGTGCCAGATGCTTTGCACAAGTCCAGGTATGTGATGTCAGTTGCTCTTCCCTTATCCACCAGTGCTGTAACTCCATCATAGAAGGCCACCAATCTTGTCAGGCAGGATTTGCCCTTAGTGGTGCCATGCTGGTTGTCAGCAATCATCTTATTTTCTGTGTGCCTTAGCATATTTCCTTGGAGGATTTGCTCCGTGATCTTGCCAAGCACAGAGGTGACATTTACTGGCCTGTAGTTCCCTGGGTCTTCCTTTTTTCCCTTTTTAAAAATGGGAGGTTTTGTTTCTCCTTTTCCCGTCATCGGGAACCTCGCCAGACTGCCATGACTTCTGAAATGTGATGGACAGCGGCTTTGTAACTTCATCCACCAGTTCCCTCAGGACCCGTGGATGCATCTCATTGGGTCCCATGGACTCGTGCACCTTCAGGTTCCTTAGATGGTCTTGAATCTGATCTTCTCCTACAGTAGGTGAGATTCTTCATTCTCCTGGCCCCTGCCTTTGCCTTCTGCAATGTGGGTGATGTGGCTAGAACACTTGCTGGTGAAGACTGAGGCAAATAAGTCATTGAGTACCTCACCCTTCTCTGTGTCCCAGATAACCAGGTCTTCTGTTTCCTTTCAGAGAGGGCTCATATTTTCCCTAGTCTTCCTTTTATCCCTGGCATACCTAAAGAAGCTTTTCTTGTTGCCCTTAACGATCTGGGCCAGATTTAAATCTATCAGGGCTTTAGCTTTCCTAACCTGATCCCTTGTCGCTTGGACAGTTTCTCTGTATTCCTCCCAGGCTACCTTGCTTTCACCCTCTGTAGGCTTCCTTTTTGTGTTTAAGTTTGTCCAGGAGCTCCTTGTTCGTCCATGCAGGCCACTTGGCATTTTTGCCTGACTTCCTCTTTGTCAGGATTGCTGCTGAGCCTGGGGGAGGTGATCCTTGAATATTAACAAGCTGATTTGGGCCCTTCTTCCCTCCAGGGCTTTATCTTATGGTACTCTAGCCAGCAGATCCTTGAAGAGGCTGAAGTCTGCTCTCCTGAAGTCCAGTGTAGCGAGCTTGCAGTGCACTGTCTTTGCTGTCCTAAGAATCTTGAACTCCACCATTTCGTGGTTACTGCAGCCGAGGTTGCCCTTGAGCTCCACACTCCCCATCAGTCCCTCCTTGTTGGTGAGAGCAAGGTCCAGCATAGCACCTCTCCTCGTTGGCTCCTCTATCACTTGCAGAATGAAGTTATCATCCACGCGTTCCAGGAGACTCCTTTATTGCTTGTGCTCTGCTGCATTGTCCCTCCAATAGATTCCTTCTGTACATATGATGTACCACATCACAGAATGTCCCAGCTATCATGAGATTGGTCTGGCATATGAAAATCAACAGAGAACCTCAGGCTTCTTAAGTAGAACCATACCTTGTGTAAAAGAAGAGTGTAAGATATGACAGTCTAGTGCTGGAGATTGCAGCTGCCAAATACATAGTTTCACAGATGTTAACAGGGAAAGCAAAGGATACCTTTGTACGTGCTGGATTCATCCTATTCTTGCTATTTAAGTATTCAACATGCTAAGGCCATTTAAAAATAAGCCATCACAGGTCACCTTTAACATCTTTCATCTGAATTGTGAGTAACTGCCTGCTGACGTGCATGACAGTCAGTTGAAATTACAGTCGCATTTAATCTTTTTATGGGTATTCTTTGGGGATTAGCTAACTGGTACTTAAGTCAGCTCTAATTTTCAAAAATACCTGTGCAATACAGATAGCCATTTGTTTTAACCTACCTCAGAAAATAAAGGAGCACTGTACTTGAAAGTCAATGAAGTTTAATTTCTGGCTTATGTTTACGTGTTTTCAATGTATCAACTATAAAGGCAAACTTTAGGAGGACTACATACAAACCTGATTTGATTTATTTGCATTTAGCATTGCAGCTTTGAGACTAAAAATAAAATGTGTATCTGATTTTGATTTAGATCTGTCCCTTGAGACAGTGTGAAACTGCCTATCACCAAGAATACATCAATATCGGAGGATTAACTGTTCACATGCAGTTTAAACATCAAAGTGTTTGTATGAAGTAATGGAAAATGAGTAATTTGTTTTATCATTCTCTGTAAAAACATAGAACGCCCTTTTTCAAAGTAAATAATCTTTATTTTAAAAACAGAAAGATTAATAGCACTCTATGGAAGAGATTGCTGTTAAGTAAAATACCATTAATACTGCTTCAGCCAGTACAGTTGGTGTTTTTTCCTCTTATCGGTACCATCAATGCCCTGTATCAGTACCTTCTGTTCCCTGTTAAACAATGAGTAGACAAATGTGATTGCTCTCTTTAGGATTATTTGTACGCATTATGGCATACAGCTTTCCAATTTCTGGGAAAATGTTAACAGTACTTAATTGCCCTGTAGGTCAGGTACTTCTAACATCCTTTTTCACATTTTATCTGTGTGGCTAAATCCCTGTCTTTTAATAGAATAGAGTGTAGTCATTAATGATGCAAGTATGGCATTTGAACCATGTTGAGGAGGTTGCTGTGCATTTCATTAAATTACCAGACCAGTTCTGTGGCCCAGCTAAAAGCTCTTTCATAACCTTTCCCTCTCATTCTTTAATATATTCTTCTGTTGACACCATCTTTATTGAATTTACCCTAACAAACTTAGCTTTTTTTTTTCTTTTTCTGTCTTTATTTACATGTCACTTTACATGTCATTTACCATTCTTTTCATTGGTTTTATGAAAAAGGCACACATTTCTGTCCCTGAAAATGTTAGCATTATATATAGTTATGCTATTCAAATAACTTCACAAACTGCTCAGAAGACTGTGAGAATTTTAGCATATAAAAGGAACCATTCTGGTTAAGACCAAAGGTCAGTCTAGCCCAGCTATAGACATCACAACAATGGCCAAAATGAAATGCTTAGGAAAGACTGTATGAACAGGACTGATGTATATTTTGTTTCCCACTCAATCATTCTGATTCCAGCCATTCAAAGCTCAGAAGCTTCCAGGCTTAGACATAGTTTCTGTGAATTTGGAACTCTTCCATGGTCTTTCTCATTCATGAACTTGCCCAGTTTTCTGCTTAAACCCATATAAAATTTTCTGTCTTTGTGACTTCTGATCTTATGCAAATTGGTCATTTCTCCCCTCAGGCATCTGTCTTCCTGGCTGAAGAGTCCTGGTTTTTTGAGTCACTGTTTAATAATTACTCACATGGAAACAGTGCTCTATGGCTTTTGAACATATTTGTTACTCTTTCCTGACCTTTTCCTGTTCCTGTTCTGAAATAGAAGTCCACAGCTGCACTCAGTAGCCAAGATGCAACACACTGTGGATTCATACTCGGGAATAATTATGTTCTCTTTTTTCGGGAATAATTATGCTCTTTTTTCCCCTTTCCTGATTGATACTGAGCACTAAGTTAGCAAGTTCTTGGACATATGTATCATTACCCTGTGGTCTACTTCCAGAGCAGTAATGTTTAGCTTAGAGCCTCTCATTTTGTGTGTGAAGTTAGGTTTAAATTTTATGAATCTAAAAAACCTTTCAGAAATCCAAGTAGCCTCTATCATACTTTATCCACATGATTCTCAATGAAACCAAAAATAACAAGGTCTGAGTGCGCGTATAACTTGAAGGTTGGTCTTCCACTTTCAAGATTACAATTAATAATGCAACTAATGAGGACTAGCTGAGGCACAGCATTTTATTTTTTTTTTTTTTTTCCCACAAAAAATACCTGAAATAGAGCGGATATATTTAGGAGATACTTAGGGAGAACAGATATCTTCCTTAACTGCATTTACAGATGGTGTTGACATGAAGTCTTGGCACTGGAATTCAGAGAAATAATTGAAAAATGGGATGGCTTAAGGCATGAGGAGCCACTACATTAGATGTGTCTTGTGTCTTATGTCCCAGGCAACTTTATTTCAACTCTGTGTGACATCTCAAATAAATATTTTTCTGCAGTTCATAAGTAAAATATTTTAGCAAAATATGTTAGGTAATATATACCATAAGCTTAAAGTGTTTATGGTTTAATATGGTGCTGGACCAAGAAGAGAGATTGAGGTGTGTTTCAATTTTGGGGTTATTTCCTGTGAGGAAGAATTTTATTTCTGAAGAGGTGGAGGAGTTGTTGGTGTTCAAAGTAAAAAAAACTTTGTGGACATGTGTTCATGAGATTGGTGTAATACCAGGATGACTGCTGAACATTAGGATTCAGTATTTTGTTTCACATATAGTTGATTGGATTGTTTAGGGTCTGTTGTCTCTCATATATTTCCCAGCCTTAGAAACACACATGCAGACCAGTAGCAGGGGCTTCTCTGGGAAGAAGGAGAAAACATTGCATCTCATAATAAATTAATGGAGTGGAAATTCAATGCTTTGATGAACATAAGACCATTGTAAATGAAGCATGAAATATGAATGAATATTGCTTTACTGTGGTAAAAGTGAAATGGTTGATTCTTGTAAGTGGCAAACATTAGAGATTGATAGATACCTCTAGGCAATTTTACTTTCAAGTGGAGATGTATAGTAGCATTTGGAAAAAAAAAAGTCTTTTATAGGTATAAAAACATTTCTACATTATAATCTGTGAAAAACATTTTAAATGCAATATGTAGGTCTCTTGCCTGATTGCATCCATTTTACACATTCATTATTAATATATAACTGCAGCTTCTGTAATTCTTTTCTGTAAAGAACCAGATATGTTACAGGAAAAGTAATTTTTTTTTCCCCTAATAAAATTTTAGGTGAATTTTGCAAGTAAAAAAACTTGATTGCAAGTTAAGTTAGACACTAAAATACAAGACTTCTTATGAAGATAATACAATAATTTTAGTTTTGGTCCAAACATGGCTAGCTAAGTGTGAAATCTACTTAATTTCCTTTCTCATGCAGCGGGTGAGAAATAAGAAAGTACTATTTTCTTCTTAGAAGAAATAACCTTTATTAATTCTGACTTTGAGTTTTGCAAAACTGATTTGCTCTACTTTATTCACTGGAAGTCAAGACAAATATGCACCTTTGTGTCCTTCCAGGCCTTTTCCAGCATTTGCCGTGGTCAGTTGTCAACACTACAATTAAGGATTTTTTCGTACTGGGCGTCCGCAGTGCTGCCCATTTCAGGAAGTGGCGTACCTGTCTTTCAGGCATAGCTTTATATATTTAGTCTTGTATAATTCCTGTGCATTTGTAAAAAAATCTAACAAAATTAATGTGTTAGTATAAAAAAAAAAGCAAAAATACTAATTTTGTTTTGGGTTTGTACCTAAATTATCTCCACTTTATCTTCCCTGTCTCTATATTCTTGTTCTCACTAAAAGACTGAAGAATCTTGTACTTACTGTGTTTCACTTTTGATAGTTCTTCCTGTACTACTTGAAATCTAAAATATCCTTACTTGCTGGTCAATCCTTTTACCCCATTTTGTAGGCTTCTTTGTATTGTTCTTGAAGCAACAATTCATCCAACCCTCTCGTAAAATTCTTTCTCCTTACCTGTGATAATGGACTTGTTATTGTTCTAACAGCTTTGACTGCAAAGTATTCTTACTCTCTTCTGTGCTAAAAGTAGAAATTATTCTGGAAAAAAAGGGCTAGATTTGGGAATTCTCAAATATTTTTCCCCTACTGCATCATGTATTCCTCCTGCAGAATGTAGCAGCGGGAAGAGAGCGCCCTTTTTTTAGCTTATTTTATTTAGTTTATTCTTAGGATATGGGAGATATTGTTTGAACCTCATTAGCCTCAGAGGGAAAAAGAATCTAAATATCTGGAAAACTTATTTAACCAGGTGGTTGTTTTATAGAAATAGATCCTAATATTGTCAGCATTTTAACTGCTGGTACAAATTTTTCCTAGTTACAGAAAATTAGATAAATACTTTTACGTAGACGATATTTGTACGTACATAATATTTGTACACACACAATATTTTTGCACACATATAAATACAGAAACAGGAAAACCAGTCTCATGTCCACTACCTAGAATCATAGAATGGTTAGAGTTGGAAGGGACCTTCAAAGGTCATCTAGTCCAACCCCCCTGCAAGGAGCAGAGACATCCCCGACTAGATCAGGTTGCTCAGAGCCTCATCCAGCCTGGCCTTGAATGTTTCCAGGGACGGGGATTCCACCACCTCTCTGGGCAACCTGTTCCAGTGCTCTACAACTCGCATTGTGAAAAATTATTTCCCTAATATCTAGTCTAAATCTACTTCCCTCTAATTTAAACCCATTACCCCTCGTCCTATCACAACAGGCCCTACTGAACGGCCTCTCCCCATCTTACTTGTAGGCCACCTTGATGTAGTGGAAGACCGCTATCAGGTCTCCCCGGAGCCTCCTCTACTCCAGGCTGAACAGCCCCAACTCTCTCAGCCTGTTATTTAGTTTATTGAGACTGAATATTGGTTACAAGTTCAGTCCTGTAAGATGCAAATGAATCCTATCGTTTATGAAACTTGGCCTTCATTTATTATGGAAAGCATATTTCTTACAATCTCAGGAGTCTTCAGCCTGAAAAATATATGAATGGGAAAGATTGCAAGAGGTCTGTAAAAAGAGAAGTTGTAGAGAGAAGATGAGTAGAGATTGGTACGTTCTTATAATATTAGAATGAGAGAGCATGTAATTAAGCTAGCGAGCGGTTGGTTCAAAGCAAAACGTGATGGCTTTTCATATATTATGTTATTGTAATCTTTTTGTATATTACATTATTGTAATTTGCAATATTATAGCAATGGCTTGTTTAGTTCACTGTGCAGGTAACTGCATGTCTATATAATTAATAGCAGCGTGTAGAAAAAAGATCTGTGTTCACTAGACAGTCATGGTAGCAATATAAATAGTAATTTTAATAATACTGCTATTAATGTATGATAATATAGAAATATATAATATTTGTGTGTTGCTTATATGTTGCATATAATGCTATTTAATATATTACTAAATGTGCGTATTACATTGATATACAGTATATAATATCCATTCTATTTGTAATGTGATTAAGATTATTAATAAAATATTAATATAACAATATTGATATCTAAGCTGCCTGCTCACGTGAGTATTCATTTCATTGCTATTTCTCCCGTGTTAGTTTCTTAATAAACTTTTATAATTTTTAACTAAAGAAATATACTTATGAGCTAAGCTTTTAAAGAATCACATTCTTCTCTAAATATTAGCTTACATGGATATACACTTTTTTAACTATGAAGCCTCTAGACAGTTCCTTTGGTATTAATCATTGGTAAAGTATTTTTGTTCTTTGCTAGTACTACTGATATTTCATGGTTTGTTATACTCAGCATAGCATGCTATTACAGTCTTGACTCATTGGATTGCTTTTGAAGATTGTCATGGATCTTTATGGGATACAAACCAGCGCTTTTTGGAGTAGACTGCACGTGTGCTGAGCGATTCCCACTGATTTTTCTTATTCTGGAGTGTTTGAAAGTTTTAGTCTCTTGAGCTCTTAACTCAGGGATCTAAATGGAATGTTTTTCGTATTGGTCAGATTGAGACTTTCCAAGACTAGCAACAGAGCTGTTGTAGTTAAGGACAAGTTAACTCAGTTTGCACAGACTTTACACCATAAAAAATATTTGACTTTAGGATTGATGAATTTAATTTTTTGTATAGATTTTTACTTTAAAGCGCCAGGGAGGTAATATGGTTGGTGAAGCCCTTTATTGGTAGATTGCATACCAAGTTAACAGAACCTTACCCAAAGAAGTGCGATTTATACAATTGTGGAGGAAATACCAACTGTTAATCAGAAAGTCAGACAGTATTTTTTCTACTTACTCTTCATCAAGTAATAGAAGGGAGCCTTTGAGAAGCTCCAGAGGCATCAGGCTTATGGGGCATGCCTACTCTTTATGCATGACGGACCAACTCACCTGTGCACAAAACCCAAAACATGATACTCATTTCCTTGAGTTCTTTGCATCTTGCTGTAGACTACATTTCTTGTTTTGCGGCCGTGGATGTGAAATGTTGTTGAGTCCAGCCCTAGCTCTCCCTAGAGAGATAATTCATCTTTCAGCAGTACATACCGTATGTCTAAACCAAAAATATGAAATTTGATTGTTCTATATTTAGTTAAGTGCTAAGTGCACATATTTATATTTTAAAAAGGGTGTTTCTACTATGTGTTTAACTAGAAAGATATAAACGTTGTGTGTAGATTTACTTTTTTTTAAAAAATATACTTTAGTCCCTGAAGTGCAATAAAAGAAAATTTCATTCTGGAGGCTACATAAACCCCAAAACTGTAAATAAGTATTGTTTTGCTCAATAGACTGGTAACTGTTCATGGAGATTCAAATTAAGGAAACTGTGCTTTATGTTTCATTTTGTCCTACTTTCTCCTTAACAGCCTGTTTACTGTTGATCCATTTAATTTACAGACACATACATACCTATAAACCTATTTCCATAGATGTAATAGGTGTTTAATGTTTGAGATGGCTGAAAGAATTGATTAATTTTTTATGTTTTGTGTTCTGTTCTTTAGAGTACTCGAGTAGCTTTAGACCATCTGGAGTCTGTTCCTGAGAAACTGAGCCTGTTAGAAGATCTCAAAGATACTGGAGTGAGAAAGATTTCATTTGACTCTTCTAGTAGTTCTAAAATATTTTAGTTAATTAATGTCCTCTCCATATGTGTAGATTAAATTAGTTAATAAGATATTTAAAATTACATATATACATATTATATACACAAAAACATACAGAAATTTATTTTTGTGTTTATACAGATTTTTTTGAGATTATAAATTTAGTCCTAATTAGTAACACTGCTGAGGTGCTCCAAAATATAAGCAAATATTGATAACTGAGCGTAATAGGTCAAGTCCTAGTTATGGGTTCAGAATATTTATATTGGGTGGTGAATTCTGATATTACCTGTTAAAAAAATGAAAATTTTGTAATGAAATTGAGAGTTATTTCATTTTTTAGAGTAATAAGTGAAAATAGGTGAGCTTTACAGCTTTTTTTGTTTGCTTGTTTTGACGTAATGCCAATACTTGTCACTTATTTTCCCAGTATCACTATGAAATCAAGGTATGTTTGTTTGGAGATAGAGAGACAGAGAGAAATCAATGGTAGTGGTGGAGTACTGTCAAGAGTGATAAGCCTCAAATTAGATGTTCAGTGGCTAAACCACTGTATTATTACTACCATACACAAAGTTGGTGGTTTACTGAAAAATAATTTGGAACCTCATTGCACAATATAAATTTTAAATCAGTATTAAATCACAGATCAACAAATGCGTAATGTTTTGTATTTTATTTGCTACATAGAATTTCTCATCCTGAGGTAGTCATAAACATTTCAAATCATACCTCTTTGAAACATTGTTTATTCTAAGTGTTCTTGCATGAGGTCACGTGTTAATAATGGTATGCTATTTTATTACTGTCCTCTTCAACAGAGTTAACAAAAATGCTGATTGAAATGTTTGAATTTTTTAAAGAAAAATATTGTTGAGATGTATAGTTTTAATTTCACATTCCACATATTCCCAGAAGAGCTTTTTGTTCTGACAGATGTTGACATTTGCCTTCTGCTTCCAATGGTTCAGCACTGCTAAATGAAAAATTCTGCTTTCAGCTAGGTGAAGCAGAAGCTTGAATGTTGTGTTTCTACAGTCTCCTTCACACTTGCACTCTCTTGTTTAATGTCACTATGAAATGACATTGTCATTTTTAGGTTTGCTGTCGTTATCACTTAGCCAGCATTCATGAGACTGGAACCCAAATTCTTTGGTTTATTTTGACTCTGTCCTTCCCCCTGTTGCTTAGGGTTTTTTTAAGCCTATTTGCTTAAGATGAGTCCCTACCAACAACTGTGTATTGTCTAATAAATAATTTGTTATTCAAGAGAGCTAAGCTTTATACCTTAGCTATGAGAATTATGTCAGTTTGGAATTTCATTAATTCTTCTATTTGAAAATAATACGTGGGATTTTTTTTTTTGTACAATAGCATGTCATATGCATGAATGCTTCAAAACCATTCATTGCTTTCCACTGCTAGCGAGTTCTTCCCTCAATGTTTTCATAGGAAGGAAGAAGGAAAGAAAAAGTAAATCTTTAGTAATGCCTCGCAAGTTGTCTGGTAGTTGTATTCAGTCAAGTGAATCGTTAGCTAGTGCAGTGAGAAACATTGTTTTCTTATTTGAAAATACTGTTTAGTGCATATCGTTAGAACACTTTTTTTTTTCTTCAAGTGCTTTTTTTCTACAATAAGTAATTTTTCACCATTACAGAATTTCTTTGTTAGAAGGTATGATATTACTGAATTTTGGGAAGAGTTACAAGAAATCATTCACCAGTTAGGACAAGGCTGTTTACATTTTAACTTGTTTTAATTTTAACATTCTTTTTATGTACAGAACATTATGCTTTCATATGGCTCCTATATTTAAACCTCTGAAAGTCAGTGATTAATTCACTCTTACTGTATTGAAAATCCTTGATGTTACCTGTGTTTACAATAGGCAGCCAACATTTATTAACTGCTTTTCACATTACGAAATAGTTTAGATCTTTCAATGCATTTCTAGGAGTTCCATTGCCGAAGGGAGGTGATTGAGGAAAGGTATATGAAGTATAAAGATATAGTGAGTTCTCTACAGCAACAGCTGGAAGATTCAAAACGAAGAGTCCAACAATTCAAGGTATGTGTGTGTGTACTCCACACTGTTTCAATCAACAGCGTAAGCTTATTTGATGTATATTAACTCCGAGTACAAACACAGACTAAAATCACACATGAATGTTTGTTTTATGTAGCTGCTGTGGCTGATGTAAAATTTGATGACAGAAGTGTAGTCTACATTGTAAAGTGCCATGGATGCTTTCCCAAAATATTTAAAATTCCACGGAAAAGTGTCTTACTGTGTCTTACTACTCTCAAATGTTTACCTCCTTTGTCAAATTGCTGTCTACAGCAGGTTTTTGATTGGTTTGTTCAACTTTCCTTTCATGTAAAAGATAAAAATAGAAACCTATTTCTCCATATAAAAGATTATTAATTTGTAGATCATGTATAGTGATTTGTCAGTAGTTGATCTTTGCATTCTTTACACAAAGTCCTGTATGATGTCCATTTCATACATAAACAAAATCCAAACGTGATTTGCTAGAGGTCACTCAGTGGACTGATAGCAGGACTAAGCATAATTTCCTAACTCCCTGCAATACAAATCCAATGCTCTTGTTTAGACACATTGCCTGTAATGAGTTCACCTTTCCAATTGTAACACACTTTCCTTCTCTTCAGATTAGCTTGTTCATTGTCATATCACTTCTCACTGCCTGTCATTGTGATAGCAGCTTACTTCAGTAGAATTACAATTTCTTCTGCACATGGTTGAAATAAGTGATCAGAACTGAAGAATCGTGCTAGTATTTCTGCTGCTTATCACAATCAAATCAAGATTCATTGGCAATGAATCTTACCAGTGTCTCTAAGAGTTGAGCTCAAAATCTAGGATCCCACACCATGTATCAAAAAAAAAAGTAAGCTGTTTATGTTCTCCACCTCCTTCATAGCAATTTTCCTTCTGCAAAATGAGGACATACTTACCAGTAGGTCTTTTAAAAAGTGGAAAAGGTAAAATAAATATAGAGTATTTTAACTTAGTAAGTTGCTGTTGTAAGAGGAAGGTATTAAGCTACTTGAAAAAGCCGTTTTCTGTAAGAAAGAATTGAAAGGAAGAAAATGGGCAGATTCCCTTTCATCTGTTGCTAATGATAATTTTCAGTTTCTTGAATTTCACAGAAGTTATTAATCCAGTAGCTATTGAAATTTGGACAACATTGAAAAGCGAAGTGGAATGCAATCAGCTGACAGTAGAATATAACATTGCACTAAGCTGACTGAGCTTACTGAGCCTGCATGATTTGAATTCTATATTCAGGATCCAGTATAAAGCTGATTCCAAAACAATATTTCCTCTTTCTTTAGACAACAGGGAACACTTAATGGCTTCCATTTAGTCAGGCCTAATTGGGTTTTTGCATGACATACAGTACTCTTTGCTGTTACGGCTGTTACAAATAGAACAGAATGTTCAAAAACAAGTAACAGACGGGTGCTAATCTGATTTCAGTGATCAGGCTAGCTTAGTCTAAAAAAAAACCCTTTTAATGCTTGCCTTTCTTCCCCTCCCTTGGAACTAGCTCGAATGCATTGTTGTTTAGTTCTTTTAATTTTACTGTTTATCAATTGGGAGCCCCTGAAATTGATTGGTGGAAGAGTATAGACTTGAGGACATCAAAGTTTATTCTTTCTGATAGTTTTGATTCAGGCTCTGTACACAATGTAGAGCTTCTGCTATACAAAGTAGGTGTTTGGTAGATGATAAGAAAATGCATATTTTAAAAAAGGGAGTTGTAAAATTTTTACATTGACCATTTTAGATAGATTAATTCCACAAGTAATTTTTTCTCCTCTGTTGTGATCTTTCTAGCCTTTCTTTCAGCATGCTTGCCAGCATGAATCTCAGACAGGTATTATCTAATCCCATTAGGGCAGTTTCACTGCCACAAAACTGACCATCTAGTCTAACACAGCATACAGATGTAATTGTAAATGAAGCACGTGAGAAGAGATACTTATGTAAGTCAAAATACCTGTAAAGAGAAAGCCATTTTGCACTACAGATGCTGGTAGAAGCACCTTGCTTGTTTTAAGCTCTGTTCTAAGATAGAATTTCTGGAAGCAGAACAAAAAGACAAAAACTTTTTTTTTATTCTTTAAAAGTTGTTATTGTGCTATGTACAGTTTAAGTATTAAGTCTCTCATCAGCACATAAGGGGATTAATATGTATAATCCCCATTGGTCTTAATAGCAGTAAATCCCTCTTCAGTGATGGGACAAAAGCTCATTGTGTCTCTAAATTAATGTTGAATTTTATTTTGTTTTCTGTTTAGTTTTCAAATCTTAGCATCAACATGAATGATAAATTGCAAGATGTTTTAAGAAAATTCCCTGAGGCTGTTTATGAGAAAAATTCAGTAGCAAAATTGAGTGTTTTATGAACTGATGCATTTGTCCATTATTATCTCTTCTTATTTGAAAAAACGTAGTAATTTGGATACCAAGCCAAGCTTTTAATCTTATTTTGGAAGGTATTGCAACAGGGGACTACTTGCTGCAGTGCTAATAGAGATTTACAGAGATTTTTTTGTTTAAATGGCCATTTTAAAATGATCATCTTTTCTTAGCTTATAGACCAAATGACTTTACTAACCAAGAAGGTATGCTGAATGGGTCTAGCCATAAGTAATAACATTGTACTTCAGACTTTATTTAATGGTTTAACAAAGAAATGGAAAAGCAACTTCAGGTATTTTGATATGAGAAATCAGTGACGTTTGAGTTTCCTCAGTGGCAGGGAAAATTGAATTAGTTTTTATTATCACTTACTCATGGAACTTCAGTGAATGAATGTGGACCATTCATTGATGAGGACTTCATCATTCGCTGATTTCTGTCCTGCCGCTATGCTTTCTCCTGAACTGCAGATGTGATGTAAACAGGAAAGAGAGCATTTTTACAACTTATTATAAAGATAAAAACTTGCAGTGCTCGCAATGCTTTTCTCAAGGCAAAACAGTTTTTTACAGAAATTTTGTAGTGGTGAAATGGGCATGAAATTCATAAGCAAATTAATTTGAACCTAACTGCAATAGTGAGAATTCTGCCAATTGAAATCAGTATTTTCCAGCATGTGTGAAATCACAGCATATACCTGTATGTGTGTTATTGTATGGTTTTGTTAACATTTACAGCTGCTTGATATTAACAGACCTTTTTTTTTTTTTTTTTAATTTTATTTTTTTATTTGGCTGCCATAGGATGTGAATACGGATGCTGAAATTTCTGATATAGAAGTGGCTGGACCCTCTTCTAGTTGGAGAACTCATAACAGCTTTTTGTCTCGCTCACTGCTCTCAGATTCAGGTTGTAAGTGTTGTTTCACAGAAAAAAAGCTACAAGTAATATATATTTTCCTCTTTTAAAGCTGTTTTACTTGAGAGAGTAAGACACACTACTTTTTGACATCTTATGAGTTGGTCTGTGTTTTAGCTTTAGATACTGGATGGGTGTCTTTGTCTAGGAAGTACTTCATTACATCCTACTGGTAGTTATTTGGCTTTTTTTTTAACTGAGACATCAATTATATTCTGTTTGTCATCCAAACCTATGCCAGAAAAAGGAGCTTCATTTGAATTCTGAATCTCTGCATGAAGAATCATACCCATGTAAGTTGTGTATCTTTTCAGGGACCAGAGAGACATCCTCAGCCAAGGATTCTTTCCTAGATCTTTCATCTGTACCAGTTAGTCTTGTGCTTGTGTAGCAGTTTAACAGTGAAAGTTGAATTTACTAATTATACTTCTACTTCAATAGTTGTTTTTAACTCTTCTTTCTATCCCATAGTGAGTATACAACTTGTGGTCATGCAAGTTCACAGGATCTCTGATACAGCTAGGAACTGCTCAATACCAGATAGGACACGGTAGATCTTTATCTGGTACAGGCGCACCTTTGCATGAATGTCGAAACTAACTTTAAAAAAGGGGTGGTTTTAAGATTTTAATTTTTTTTTTTAGCATATCAGTACATGGATATCAGAATACTTTCCTTCAGAAGGATATCACCTTCCATTTCTTTTCAATATAGCCAGTTTGTGTACTGGGAATCGCTTCAGTAAGTTGCATTCTATGTAATGGAAAGTCTTATTTCAGGATTCATTGCACTTTGAAACCTTTGCATCTTAGAATTACTGCTGCAGTACATCACTGCTCACCAGTTGATCTGATGAGGTTAAAGATTATTGATTTTTTTTTTTTTTTCCTTTCAGAATCTA
This sequence comes from Tetrax tetrax, assembly GCA_009806455.1. Classification (NCBI taxonomy): domain Eukaryota; kingdom Metazoa; phylum Chordata; class Aves; order Otidiformes; family Otididae; genus Tetrax; species Tetrax tetrax. Next base: position 250,253 of record WHYT01015005.1, read on the forward strand.
TGGCTTGTGATTAATATTTTTTTTTTGCAAAGCATACTGAATAACAATATTGAGAACAAAGCATAACAGCAAATGCCTCCATTTCATCTGTACTTCAGGAACGGTTTCCCCTGACTCAGAGCTGGTTTCCCATTTTCTCTAACCTCATTCCTGTCAAAGTCTTGCAAGTCAAAGTACTACTCAGCCTGGTTAGGGTATATAGAAAAGAAATAATCCATACCTTGCAGGCACATCAGACTAGATGGCCTCCAGCAGTCCCTTCCAATCTCAACAACTCTGTGATTCCACTGCAAAAACTTGCTGAAATTTAAAGATGCAGCATAAATGTTCCTAAAATATTACATTCTCTTTCTATGGCTTAACCTGAATGGAACTTGCTAGGACTTTGTTACTTTAATACTTTTAAGTCAATTTTAGGCGGTTGTCAAAGAGGGTCCACGTGATCTGAATATCAGTCTGATGAACCAGTTCTGGATATTTATTCTCTGATTCAACTGTTTTTTACCAGCACTATGCTGTCTGGAGGTAAAAAAAAAAAAAAAAAAAAGTGATAAATGAAAGACAGTAGTGATTCAATGTTGATCATTATGAAATATTTGCAAATTCTTCAGCATTTGAGAAAGGCTCCTTTTGAAACAATGTTTTTTTTCTTGCTTAAAAATTTTACAAAGGTATTTTCCACAAAATAAATTAAACGGATTTTCATATTTCATATTTTCCAAATCCCAGAATGGTGCTGAGTGTATTCTTAGTTTTGTTTTTTTTTGCGCAGATGGTAAAGAGCTATTTTTAAAAATAATATTTATTTTAAAGTAAAAATAGTAAGAAAACAGTGAATGTGTTTCACTTTTTCCTATTTGTTTTTAACGGAAAGGAACTGGATAGAAAAATCTTTAGAGTTTTAGTTTCCTACTTGTACTCTATAAAATCCATTAGTCAAATTTTCTGAGACTAAAACAGAGAATATTTTTCCTATCACTGATTTTATTTGACTCTGATGGAATCATAGAATAGCATCACAGTATGGTTTGGGTTGGAAGGGACCTTCAAAGGTCATCCAGTCCAACCCCCCTGCAAGGAGCAGGGACATCTTCAACCAGATCAGATTGCTCAGAGCCTCATCCAGCCTGGCCTTGAACGTTTCCAGGGATGGGACATCCACCACCTCTCTGGGCAACCTGTTCCAATGTTCTACAGCTCGCATTGTGAAAAATTATTTCCCTAATATCTAATCTAAATCTATCGCCCTCTATTTTAAACCCATTAACCCTCATCCTATCACAACAGGCCCTACTGAACAGCCTCTCCCCATTTTTCTTGTAGGCGCTGTTCTGGTTTTGCTTGGTGAGGGGGGGCCTAAGGTGGTAGCTTCTGTAGGAAACTGCTAGAAGTCGCTCCCCTTTGTCAGTGGACTCGGCCGGGCCTAGGGCGGACCTGCTGCTGGCCAAGGCCAAGGCAATTGGGAGCAGAATGTCCCGTGATAGCGCCTCTGCGATAGCGTATTTAGGAAGGGGAAAACAGGAAAAAAAAAAAAAAAAGAGAAGAGAAGATGTGATGAAGCTGAGCGGGGGCAGAGGTGCAGAGGGCGAGGTGCAGGTCTTGTGGGCCTTGCAGGCCTCACCCTCTGGCCTCTTGCCAGGTGGCCGACACTGGCCTGACTCGGTCCAGCCCAGCTGCAAGAAGTGGAGAGGAGAGGAGATGGATGATGTGAAGAGATTCTGAGAGGCGCCTGCCAGCCTCTTGTGAAGAACTTTTCTTGTGAGAGGAACGGCTGCAGACGCCAAGGTCAGTGAAAAAGGAGGGGAAGGAGTAATGCAGCTCCTGGCCAAGAAGCCCTGCAGCCTGTGGTGACGACCATGGTGGAGCAGGTTGTCCCCCTGCAGCCCATGGAGGTCCACGGAGGAGCAGAGATCCACCTGCAGCCTGTGAAGGACCCCACACCGGAGCAGGTGGAGGCCTGAAGGCGGCTGTGACCTGTGGAGGGCCCATGCTGGGGCAGCTGTTCTGGAGGGACTGCACCCCATTGAAGAGATGACCCACGCCGGAGCAGTTTCACGAAGGACTGTCGCTCATGGGAGGGACCCCACACTGGAGCAAGGGAGGAATGTGAGGAGTTCTTCCCCTGACAGTGAAGCAGCGGTGTAAAACAACATGTGATTGACCGCATGATTGACCGCAACTGACCGCAACCCTTATTCCCTCTTCCCCCCTGTGCTGCTCGGGGTGGGGGGGAAGGTAGTAGTGATAATGTTAAGCTCGGGAAGAGGGAGGGGTTGGGGGGAGGTTATCTTGTTCTCTGTCTCATTATCCTGCTGTTTTTAGTAATAAATGAATAGTTTTCCCCGAGTCTGTTTTGCCCATGAGGGTAACTTTAAGGGTTTCTCCCTGTCCTTATATGAAACCTTGAGCTGTTTTTCTTATATTATCTCTCCCTATTCTCTCAGAGCGTGGGGGGAGCGAGAAAGAGACTGCGTATTCTGGTCCCAATCGGGGCTGAACTACAACAGGCCCCCTTGCGGTACTGGAAGACCGCTATAAGGTCTCCCTGGAGCCTCTTCTTCTCCAGGCTGAACAGCCCCAACTCTCTCAGCCTGTCTTCATAGGAAGGGTGCTCCAGCCGTCTGATCATCTTCGTGGCCCTCCTCTGGACCCTCTCCAACTGGTCCATGTCCTTCTTATGTTGGGGGCTCCAGAAGTGGACACAGTACTCCAGGTGGGGTCTCACCAGGGCAGAGAGGGGGAGGCGCCACACTCCTCTTGATGCAGCCCAGGATGCGGTTGGCCTTCTGGGCCACAAGGGCGCATTGCCCACTCATGTTGAGCTTCTCGTCCAGCACTCCCAAGTCCTTCTCCTCAGGGCTGGTCTTGATCCATTCTCCGCCCAGCCTGTATTTGTGCCTGGGATTGCCACGACCCAGGTGCAGGACCTTGCACTTGGCCTGGTTGAACTTCATGAGGCTGGCATGGGCCCACCTCTCCAGCCTGTCCAGGTCCCTCTGGATGGCATCCCTCCCTTCCAGCGTGTCGACAGCACCACACAGCTTGGTGTCCCCGGCGAACTTGCTGAGGGTGCACTCTATCCCGCTGTCCATGTCGCCGACAAAGATGTTGAACAGGGCCGGGCCCAACACGGACCCCTGAGGGACGCCACTCATGACCGGTCTGCGCTTGGACATCGAGCCATTGACCACCACTCTCTGAGTGCGGACATCCAGCCAACTCCTTATCCACCGAGTAGTCCATCCATCGAACCCATGCCTCTCCAGTTTAGAGAGAAGGATGTCGTGTGGGGCAGTGTCAAATGCCTTGCACAAGTCCAGGTAGATGATATCTGTTGCTTCAGAAAGTGGTGTTCTTAATTTCTCACTTTGCTGATTCTTTTCTCCTAAGTTTTAGTGTTATTATATGTTCTTTCTGCTTAGTAAGTAAGTGTGAGAACAAGTCAGGTGCCCGTTGAAGATGCCTGATGTCATTTGCGATGTCCTAGAGTATCCTTCTAGCTATAATTCCTGGAAGGCATAGGTTTCCCATAGGTCCCATCACATCTTTCACAGCCCTATGTGGATGTCTGTGGTAGCATATGGCACTAAGGAATTTGAATTACTCCATAGACTTTGATAAGTGACTGAATGTTTTACCTTTATGCTGAACCTGATCTCCACCAGTCAAATGTGTATTTTATAGTTCGTGAGGACAGTGAAAATTCTGCAGTGGTATTCACATTCAGGAGCTTTTATTGTAATTGCCAGTGAATAGCAAATGATAAAATCGGCAACTTCAGTCATGTTAGTCACATAAACACCATGAACTTTTAATTTCAATAATGATATTAGTTATAATTTGAGACTTTGACAGCAAAGTATAATTTGAGATCTTTTGCTCTCAAACCTCCTGCAGCTGGTAATAAATCTACATATAGATGGCATCACCTGTTTTCTGTGGTTAATTTATCTCCTTACTTGTTCAGAAACAGAAAAACTGACTTTATTTTTTTTGTTTACCTTTTGGAGCAGTTTGCAAGCCTTGGTTAATGTTTGCCCACTCCATCTCCCTTAAATTCATTCAGATTATAGAGTCAATAAGTAGTACTAGAAGCTTCCTTCCCAGTGTGGATCCCTTATGACTTGTGGAGAGCTCCAGAGAGGAGAGCAGACACATTTGATATAATTTAATTTATCTGCAATGAGGATCCTGAGAATTAGTTTATAATTGGTTGAAGAAAGAGGGACAAAATATATGAAAAAATAAATAAGGGAACAACAATTTGCTTCCATATATATATTTAGTAAAAAGTTGCCAATGCAGCAAGCAGTTAGAAGGAAAAGTAATTAACATTAACATTCTGGTTTATGTCTGATCTTCATGTTTCTAGTATAATTTCTACAGTTATAACAGCTTTTCCATAACAAACTATTTTAAAGAAGCTGTGGGAATGAGCTCTTATTTCTATACCCATTTTCTAAGAAAGGAAGAAGTTTAACTGTGAAAATAATTTATACAAGGAAGCATTCATTAGACATGGTTTCCAGTCTGCATTATTATCAGACCAAAACAGCTGGTCTAAAAAGTCATTGCTAGTTGTTATCTAAAGAATAATCCTCAGAAATTGTTTTTCATGGCCACTGTATTTTTCTTGAATTTTGTATTACAAAGTTCCCTAGAGTTACACATGCTTTGCATTAGCTTTGTGACTTGGGTCCCGCCTTTCTCTTTGTACAGTTCATCACTTCAAGGTTTTAACCTGGATGGTTTCCCAGACACCATATGGCTTTCAGGCTTTCTATTGTTGGGAATTTATGTTCCAGGGCTTCATAATCTGTGATTTTTACGGAGAAGAAAATAGCAATCAATTTTCTTAACTTCTGTAGTGGGCATCAGAGTCTTCTCTGACCCTTTGGATCTGGTGACACTCATGTGTCAACATGGTATATAGTAGGAATGATATCATAGAATAGTTTGGGTTGGAAGGGACCTTTAAAAGTCATCTAGTCCAACCCCTCTGCAAGGTTCAGGGACATCCCCAACTTGATCAGGTTGCTCAGAGCCCTGTCCAACCTGGCCTTGGATGTTTCCAGCGACGGGGCATCCACCACCTCTCTGGGCAACCTGTTCCAGTGCTTCACCAACCACACTGTAAAAATTTTTTTCCTGATATCAAGTCTGAATCTGTTTCCTTCTATTTTAAAACCATTATCCCTTGTCCTATGACAACAGGCCCTGCTGAAGAGTTTGTCCCCATCTTGCGTATCAGCCCTCTTTAGGTACTGGAAAGCCACTATAAGGTCTCCCCAGAGCCTTCTCTTTATCTGTGTATGTATACTTTTTCATGAGTTCTTAAGACAATTAGCATTGGCATTTATGAATAAGTAACTTAATTAAAAGTAAAAAGACATTGTAACATTGTGATGCTGTAAGACATCATTCTAGAACAGAACCTTCTAAGGCTGCTCAACCTGGAATGATTAGAAACTTGACATCATCACTTTGAAAAATGCAAATTGATTTAGTTTAGCAATGAATTTTCTTTATGATTTTTCACTTTATTTTGAGTACTGACCACAGGAAGTATCATTGAAAGAGCACAGAGTAGCATAGTTCTGGACTGAAAAATTAGAACTCACTGTTTTACTAATGTCCCAAACAGATTTTTTTCCTTCTGAAAGTGAAAACATCTCACTTCTAACTTAACTGTGAAGACTTGCTCCCTGTGGAATAACTTGGAATAACTTTTGGTTATATAATGCTATGATTTTACTGGACTCTTAAAAAATTGCACTCAGGAAGGACCACTTTTCCTACATGCTTATGATATAAGGAAGGCCATTAGTAGATGATTATGTTGTATAAGTTGATATCCACTTGCTTCCCCTAAATTTCTGCCTTTTGTTAAATAATTACTAGACGTTTAGGGTTTTGGATTTTTTAACTCCAGCACTTTATCATAAGATGTTCTGTCAATTCATGTTGTCTAGATTTTGATGCGATATAACGTATTTAGAAATAAGCATTGTATACGCACCCTACTGTGAAGTTATATACACAGAATGGCATCCTATGAACACCTATTCAGGGTCACTTGTTGACATTAGTCTGTGCTATTGGTAAAGATATTCCTTCAGGGATTTTCTGAGTGGTTTGTTTTGTCTTATTTAAACAAAAATGCTGGAAAATTAAATAGAAAAGAAATTTTAGTGGAATTATCGAATTTTTTAAAATGCAGTTTACGTTTCTTCTGTATAAGAAAGCTTTTGGCCATGCCTGTATTTTATCGTTTTAAAATCTGTTTATCTAGAAAAATAAATAAGTTTCTCAATTCATAGCATTGTGAATATTGAGTATTTAGTAATACTGTATTACTTGCTGTGTAAATTATAATACTGTATAATGAAATACATGTTTCATGTAAACATGGATAGTCAGTCAGCAAAATGTATGTTTCTCTGAAGATGTTTAATTAATTTTTTTTTGTCTAACTTATTTCTAGCACTTACGGAAAGAATGGTTCCTTTTGATACAAGTGCCACCAAGGAAGATGCCATTAATGTTGCTGTCAGTGAAACAAAGCTGCAAGCAGAAAAGGGGAAGCAGTAGAACATTTTACAAAAACATACCAACTTTCTCTTTGGTAAATTCGACTCCACTCTTTTTTGGTTTTTAACAGTAGCAATTCCATCTGCTATAACAGGGATGCATCCTTAATGATTCAGCTATTGCCAAACACTTAGAACATCAGGAGTGAGTCTCTTGTGATAGTTTATGTAACTTACACAGCAAAGGTTTTATTGGATTATGCTATTCTCTTGTATTTTTTCTACTGTCCTCCTAAACTAAATTTTTTATATTCATGAAGTATCATGAAATGAAAGACCCATGACATTAATCTTTGCTATTAGCTTATTTACCACTGTACAGGAATTGTTCTGACATTTGGGTTTTTATAACATTTAATAACATTATTAATGATGAAAAAAAAATCAGAAATTACCTTTGTCCTAATATTTATTATGAGAGTCATACAGTGTTGTGTACAAACATTTTATATTTTAGGTTCTTCTGTTTGCAACAATAATTAAAGAAGTAAGTGCTAAATATTAAACAAAACCAAACTTCCTCAAAATTAGTGGAAATACATATCATGATTTCAGGTTCAATATAGATCTGTTATAAGCTGTTTGGAATTATTCTTCTGAGCAGAACAGTTTTATCAGATGACCTCTGGTAAGGCACTTAACAGCACCCAAATCTCACCCAGCTGTATTAAGCATGTTGAAGGGCACTGCTATGTGGCTGTGAAAATTTTAATGGCAGGGTTTAATGATCATTTATTTATTCAATTTTGTTCCAATGTTATGGGAATACAATATTGCACAGTTGTATTTGTTCGGATATCTCTATTCTAAACGAATTGGATACAATTCTGTATTACTGTGGTCTCAAGCAGCACCTGGCAGCAGAATTTTCTACTGTCAAAAGAAATAGTTTCTGATGGTCCTGGTTTTATTTCCCTCTTTGGTGCTCCTGGTTGAATCACTAGTAATGTGCCTTAAAAAATTTGCCAAATCTATCAGAGTACTGTAGCAACACCATGTAAACCATTCTGTTTTGTAGGCTTCTTTCATACTTGGGAAGCCTACTTGTCTGAAACACTGTCTTTTTTTAGCACTCTAGGTGTCTGAGACATAATTCGCATGTCACTTTGTGCCACCTGAAAACAGGACTTTTTTTTTTCTTTTTTTTCTTTTTTTTTTAATTTTCTGAAGAAGTGTTCTGCAGTCTCAGCGGGTTCTCTGGACAGTATGCTTACTTGATATTCCCCTTGTATTTGGCCTGTTTCAAACAGAACCTCTTGCTGAGAACATCAAAATCAGAATATTACTCTTAAAATTACTCTTAAATTACTTTTAAAAGATTCCAATTTGGTTTAAATTGGAATCTTTTGGTTTTATTTACCTTTTGTATGCATATAATGCTGTGCATTGTAGTGCTGGCATTGGCTTTTTGCAGACTTCTGACACATCTGCTCATTCAGAAAGTCAAAAGCAAAAGAGCCACATCCATCTCCTCTGATCTCAACAGCAATGACAGGGCCAAGATAAATAGAAACCTGTTTGCCTCATGGTCTACAAAGGGTGTGGATGTCATGAAGCAGTTTAGCTCAAGCTACAGTTACCATAAACTAAACTTAAAGAGCATCCAACATTTGTAATTTATTTTTTAAATTAGATCAGAGCACAGCTGGAAATATGGTCTTTAAAATATTTTAGCTGATTTGTCTGGTGAAACATTTTAAAATTACAAAATAAAATGTCACCAGCTTGCAGACTTTGATACCTACAAATTATGACTAAAAATATAGAAAAGTTATTTTAAAATATATTGTAAAACAGTAGATCATGCTCTTAAAACACCTCATGTTGTAATGAGGTCTGATGGATGGATTGCTGATGGATAAATGTATGCCCAACCCACTTTACTGAAGTTGAAAGGATTCTTGAGGTAAAACCCCTATTGGTAAAATAACTGGGGCTTCAAGAGTCTCGGCTGAGAAGTAATACACAGAAAAATAATGTCCTCTCTTTTTCCTAAGGAATTTGTAAAAATCTGAATATTGATTGCTCTTACCATTTTATGTATTTATACATTTTTTTTTCCTCACTTATAACTCAGAAATCTAAAGTATGTTTCCTTAAAGCAGTATCATTACTACTTTATAGTGTTAGAAAACTAAGGATAAGCAATCTGAACTCCCTGATTATTACATCAAGTATTGAATAGATTTTTGTACAATGCAGAGCACAAATGACTACCAGGTGAATAATTTTGGCTTTAAGACTTAAATATGCTCAGTGCTCAGTATATTTGCCTTTGTCTGTGTTACTGGGTTTTCAGCAGAGTTTTATATTGTTTTTTAAATTTTTGTAAAAGGGCTGGAGGAACAGAAGGGAAGAAGTAAAACCACAAAAAAAAAAAAAAAAAAAAAAAAGGGGAATTTTTAATGAATAGACTTATGGACTCCAAAGCCAGGAAATTCTTTCTTTAATTTACCCTCTCGGCATGGCAGTCCAGATAGCATGTAATATTTGTCTCTCTTCCACTTTTGATAGAGGTTCATATTACAAAGTGAATTTTATTTCCTTTTTACTGAAGGCTAAAGTTCCATTCATGACATTCTGTGAAACTGTCCCTTATGTGGTGTAAGAAGTAATATTTTTTTCCATATTGGCCTGAAATAATATTCTTCTGACCAGTATCAGTTTTTAAAGTAGAAAAACAGATAATTTTTTAATAAAACATTTTGCATATTTCAGATCTTAAAAATTGCTGTCCCTTCCAGTCATCAGATTTTTTTTTATATACTTTAACCCTTTAATGACCTGTTCCTCATTCTTGACCTATTCTTTAATGACCTATTCAAGCATTCTTGCTTGCTTCTTTCAATAATCAAAAAATGTGGCATCACACCTAAAAATGGTAGTTTATTTCTTTTTTTCTGTTCAGCATTTGGTAAATCTGGCAACGTGTATGTATGTACTAAGTACATAAATATTTTACAAGCTAATAGCAGTCATCCATTTTTTTCAATGCTGTCTTGGAGTACAGTGGTTCAATATTATGCTTTCAGAAATGCACTGGCCCTAAAGGCATCAAATAATTTTCACTTGAATAATCTTTAAATTTTATGCCCTTCTATTCCTTAATATTTTACAGCAGACAGTACTTGTTTTTAATTATTTTTGAGATGATATTTACTAAATATTCAAAAGAATGTATTTCTATTATGTAATTATGTTATCCTACGAAGAAACATCAATATAAAAATAAAACTTAGTCCAGGATAAAAAATAAAATTTTACAGTGTGAAACAAAGCAATTTTCTTACATTTACTTCTCAAATTTTTGACGGAAGCCAATCTTCGATGATGGTGAAAATATTCCTTGGATATTCAAACCTTAGCCACATTTTTACTAGCTATCCAAACAAAGTAAATAAAGAAGATCCATTGAAATATCTTAGAACAAAGAAAATACTGTTCTAAAATCCACTTTTGAGCTAAGGAATCTGCATATCAGTTCATCTTTGGCTTGCATGGAATAGTCTCTGCATGGTGTAGCGCTGAATGGATTTTTTCATGAATGGAAATGCAATTATTACCCTCACAGTAAACAAGTAGGTATTTTTGTAATACTGATACCATTTTTATGGCTAAAAATGAGTAGTATGGAACTTGAATACATTCTCATATCTACAACACACAGAAGAATTTATTCACAACTTTATGTGGGACTGCTTGTTACAGTTGAATTTTACCATCACTCTGTTAAACTCTTCATGTTTGAAGTGTATTAGCAATATTTCTAAGACCTGTCTTCATCTCACAAAAGTAATTGATACTGAAGTAAAAGTGAGCTGAAGGCCAATATCTGGGGATGCAATCTTGTCAGAAATGGATGTACAGGAGGACATCACACAAATTCCTGTGGTTTTGATCTAATTGTAAAACTTAGAAGCAGATCTAGAGGAAAACTAGTAGTAGAAGGAAGGGAAAGCAGCTCATGATTAAATCAAAATTTCAGAACACTTTTATTCTCGGTGCCTTGCTTTTAAAACTGCTTTAGAGATAGTGTTTACATCTAAAGAAAGGGGATCCCTAAATAAGGTTCCATCTTGGATAATTTTATATATATATATATATACTAAAAAACTTTCTACTCTAGCACAGCTCAGCTCTTTTCTGTAAGCATGTCTAGGCTGTTTTGCTTTTCTATGTAAATAACTAAATTAAATTTTAAATCTGAAGAACATTTTAGTGCTGTATACAGAAGTACAGCAGAGAAGAATCTGGTAACCTCAGTCTTTCAAAAATCTGTAAACTAACGCCTCTGGGAATGTTGACAACAAAAATGAAAGAGATTGCTGTAGTTAAAATAGAGCAACATCCAGCATTTAGCATTTGTGCTAAGAACAATAGCTCTCATGTTTCTAAAGCTAAAGCTGCACATCTGCCATTTTTTAGGCTGTAAGAGTGAGATTTTGCTTTCTCTTGCCTTAATAGCAGCAGAATCTGTAATGTCTTGAGAAAATATGCAATTATGATATTTTTAAAATTTCTAGTCATTTTATTTAGGTACCTACTTGGTGCGATTTGGAACTAAATATTTTTTGAAACTGTTAACACGTTATTGTCTTACTAGGTTTGTCTAGATTTTCTAAATGCTACCATTCATTCTACTAACAGTTTGTAGAGGAAAGTAGTGAAGGATAGACTTTACTGCAACAACCCTGAAATATTATTGATTCCAAACAGAAAAAGAAGCTACAACTAATTTAGGAGATCTGCCTAAGTGCTTAGTCTAGAACCTAAAAAACCCTCCTATTACAAAGTGTACTTCTTTACTGTATCAATATCAAATTGCCCTCAGTTGCTGATATCTAAAATATTTCTGAGAAGTGATACTGAAATTTTCTAAAGATGATCACACAGTATCATTCTGCAGATGTGGATTTCTGTGTCACTCAGAGTGTTAAACAAGCATTGAACTGGGAAGCCAGCCCAATTTACATTCTGGCATTAGGCTCTTCTCAGAAACCACCAGTGACTCAGTTTTGTACTTAGTGTGGAAGACTATGAAGATGAACGGTGTTTTACTGCTGGCCAAGAGAACAACTTGCATCCTAGGCATAAGCTATTTTGTGTATGGAGCTCAATGAGTGCAGCATTTTTCACTGCCCAGTGCAGCACTGACAACAAAATTTCATCCAAACAGCTGCAATCATGAAGACATCATGCAGCTGGCAGAATTCTTGTTATCTGTTTTGCCTAACAGAATGTCAATAAGTCCATCAGAAACCATGGAGCTGCTTGTTTTGTCTTCACTGGAGAGGTCTCCAGTGCAGTCATAAAGCTAGAAAATGCAGAAACCTTAGTCAGTGTGGGCTACGTCAGCGATGAGACGCACCAGCCATGGAATGTGAATCTGTTAGCATGTTGTCCATTGATTGATTAGAAGCCTGTAAATTGACAAAAGACTAATCAATGACTTTTTAAAAAAGTGGGACAAAGTATTCTTATTTCGTAGATAAAAAATCTCTGTGAAAATGGAAGAATCAAGTATCAAAGTTAAGAAACACTTCAGTTTTCCAGTGTGTGAGTAATTTCTTAAACTTCACTAGAGTGACAGCCTAGAGATTATCTTTAAAGCCCTTGAATACATTAATCAACAGACATCAATCCCACTTCATGGGATTGTGAGAGACTTGCTCATTTTGATTTAGTCTTAATTACGTTCCATACTTTGGGAAATTATGTGCACTGAATATCATACTTGAAATAACTTCATTGGTGATAGCTGATGTGCTACATATGGAGTGCTGGCTGGTACAATGTATTTTAACAAACAGATCAGATGTTCAAATTTCAGCCTTGGTATTGCGTTATCAGAAGAAAGTGACAAATAGATAAACATTGAGACTGTAGGTAAGAATGTCTATTCAGTGTATTACTGATTTTTGAAAATTAATCACTTTTGAGGATGAAATTTCTACATGTGCCTATTAGTAAATGCTGATTTTTAATTTTTTTTTTTTTTTTCCTTGGAGGGTATGAGAAAAAAAAAAAGTCACTTTTGAGTTCTGGAACATGTTTTGTAATTTTATGCTGCCAGTTTCTGTTTAATTTGGGGATAACTATAAAAGCAGCTAATTCTTATACCACATTACAAGCATTAAGTTAGTTCATGCATGAGAATTTTCCTCCAGATCTTTTGTTTTCATTGGATTTGAATAAAATAGTGGGGTTTACATTTAGTATTCTAAAATTGGAACAAAATTAATCTTGTGATCTAGCATTTAGGTTGGGAAATTCTGAAACAAAGATTGCCCAGGCATCTGATACGTATGACACTGAGCATACTACATCACATTTCCTAGTCAACTATCGTCATTACGGTGCACTGTAAAGTGACCTTTAAGAATCTGCAGAATTTCAAGAAATAACACACATGCAGGATGTCTCTGGACTGGTGTGAAGTCAGAAATGTCGGTTGGATACCTCTAAACATTGTTGTTCCTGTTAATGTAATGGAGATAGGCATAGTGGAATGAAATTCCTCAATATTCAATTATTTCCTGACATAAAGCCCTTGAAAGACCTTTGCCACTATTTAAGCCCAGAGTCCAGCTCCTCATTTAATGTAAAAGGCTCCCTGATCACATTCCCATATAAGCTTAACTCTCAGCAGGGTATTAGGGACATCTCTGTCAAAAAAACCACCTTTTCTTTGTTAAATTTTCATCTTATTTATCCTTCCTCATGAATTTGATTCTGTGTGTACCTATAAACATGCACATACTTTTCATTCCTGTAAAATGCCCCAGAGAGGCAGCAGGTTGAAGCTGACATGGCTGTAGTAACCAGAACTATTGTAGTTTCCTTCAGACTTGATTTCTGAAATGTAAAGGTGTGTTCAAACTTTTAATAGCTATGTAGACATCCTGTACAGTCCTGTTCATGTAACTACGTATCTTTCTTACAGACATAGACATGCATAAACATGTTCATACACTGTAAAACTTTACTGGTCAAAAAGAAAATTACTCCTATGTACTTGGAAATCTTGACTCCTCTAAAGCTAGCAGAGGTCTTGTCTCTATTATCAGTAGAATTATTTTTTCATGATGAGTTTGAGAAAATCAGGGGAGAAATAGTTTCTCAACCTACTTTTTCATTGCATTTTGAAGGTCTGCAAGTCTACAATATGTGTTGGTGGGGTAAGCAACATGTACTTACTGAAAAATCCATGATGTTATAAAAATCATTTCATAGCAAACTGTAAACATTTGGAATATTTTGGCACTATCTAATTTTTCTATTTTCGATTTTTTTTTTAAAAAAAAACCTAAGAAATGGGATTTTGAGTTAATTTGGGCTCTTGTATAAGTACTTTTGTTTTTCAAGTGGACTAGACCAAATTTAGTTACATAATGAAAACCACTCTACTTCTAAATGGCATCAATAGAAACTTAAGAAATTTACAAAATTTGGCAGTATTACGGCTCTTTGTTCCACTCTAATGTGGGCTACTACAACCTTTTCCAAATAATGAAACCTTCTCAAAGGAGAGACAGTTCATCTCTAACTGTGTATTTCATTCACAGTTACCATTAAATATTTTGTTTCACATCAGTTTTTCAACAAAATCTAGTAATTCACTGAGTACCTAAAATGGGAATTTTCATATGTGTAGGCAGAAGATAATTATATCTTACATCTAAATTTCGATGCTGTTGATAGACTTTTTTAACAAAAGATTTACAAAATAAAAACAATTTTGACTATTTGTTAGACATTCTCTAAGAAATCCTTTTTTTTTTTTTTTTCACGTATGATATTTTTGTTCCAAGATAGCTTCCCAAGGTGTTTGCATTCCAGTTTTTCCATTATCTGTCATCTTCAGGGAGGGAAAAAGCTAACTTAGTTGTCTTGGAAATTACATATGAGTTTAAAAAATATGGAATCATAGAATCCTTTGGGTTGGAAAAGACCCTTAAGATCATCAAGTCCAACCAAACTACTGTGTGACTATTACTTTATGTGAATTGCATGGATGCACATAAAACTAAGTCTACCGTTTGCATTTTCGGAACACCTTCTGCAGGTTTAGGAACAAAGCATTGGAGAAGTATAAAAGGAGAAGCTTGTTACGATGTTATTCCAAAGCACAAGTCCTCATCAACCTGTGAAGGCTGTGGTACTCAGTTACATCCATGAGGTCTGACTCATGTGTTACCCCAGCACAGCAGTTTTGTTGTTGTGCGACTGCATTGACTTCAGAATGCCTATGCCTGGTTTATACCAATATGAAGCCAGAATTAAATCTCGTATATAAAGCATAAGTACCAAGCAGAATACTAAGTGCTGAGATCTTGTTAGGTGATTACAGTACGAAGTCCACGAAAGCTCTCTATTGTGCTATGACTATGTTGCTGCAAACTGATAGCTTGACATAGAGCCTGCAGGTTTATGTGTAAGTTTTGTTAAGGTTCTATCTGGAAAGTTCATATGTTAATGCAATGTCAACATTTGTACCTGCTTTCTGCAATCAAAATAGAAAATGTTAGCCAGTGAGACAGTAACAGAAATATCAAACTTCATTACTTTTTGTTCTCTCGAAACGTACTCCAAGCTATTCCTGAAAGCAAGGTCGCAAGTGTTTATTGCATCTCAAAGACAGATAGTACCTTTGCAGGATCAAAGGTGCTAGCTGTACTCATAATTTAAAATGTAACATGAAACATTGTCATTTTTGTAAGCTAAACAAAATAAATTATTTTTCCAAGCAGTGACTAGCATCTGTGTTCATTTGCCTAACACTGCCAAACTTTTGTAAAGACCTGTTTAATGTAATTGATCTTTTTTGTTTGATATGAAATATAGATGTGTGATGTGAATTTACGTTCTCTGATTTTGCTTTTTAACTTACCTCTAAGCAAAACAATATGTTTTTAGATTTTTTTTTCTTTGTTTTCTTTCTTCTACTATAAAATTAATTTTAAAACTAAGATCATAGAATCCTAGAACGGTTTGGTTTGGAAGGGATTTTTAAAGGTCATCCAGTCCAACCCCCCAGCAAGGAGCAGGGACATCCCTGACTAGATCAGGTTGCTCAGAGCCTCATCCAGCCTGGCCTTGAATGTTTCCAGGGATGGGGCATCCACCACCTCTCTGGGCAACCTGTTCCAGTGTGTAGTTTGGAAGTGAAAATCAGTAGTTTTTTTTCAAAAGTGTGTGTTTAAAGCACTTATTTAGGTAAATAATTTGTTTATTATTGGGAACAACAACAACAAAAAAAAAGGCAACATATTGTAGTGTTATAATAGGAGTGGGTCTTTACACTGGCCGTGAATCACTTGAGTATTTCCAGAGGTGCCTTTGAATGGGACAAGGCTGCCTCTTACAGAGTGTGAATGAGATTCATTTGACTGAACTTGGGTTTGGACAGAATACACGCCTCCATCTGCATGAACCTGCCTTTGTAGTCAATAGAATACCTGGGATCTGTGGCATCATTCATCTCACCCCTGTGTAAACACCCAGATCAAATGAATTGCAGTGAACAGCTCTGACTATATTGACTAGATCTCTGTTTAGTAAAAAGGGAAACCAGGTAGCTACCTTAGATGTGTATGCCTGCACTATAGGTACAAGCCAGGTGGCATTCACCATGTCCACCTGCAGGGTGGGGTCTGTCCATGTGTGCTTCATCTGGATTGCAGAGCAAGTTCTTTATTGCCTTAAATAAAAGACACCACTGGAGTCGGTAGAATGAGATGCAGCTAAGTGTGCAGAGATTGAGCCATCACAGTATTTAATGGAATAAAAATAATTGTTGTTGGAAAGTTCCATAGAGCTAAATTGCTATGGAAGCATTTAATGGAAAAGCAAAGTTGTGCATTATATTTTAAAATACAAAGTAAAACCAAAAATAAAATAATGAGTTGCATCGTTCCATGTAAAGAAGTTTTCTTATTCTGTTTTTTCACTATAAGACGGCCAAACTACAGGGGTTTTTTTTATATCCTGAGAAATAATTCATTGAAAGCCTGTAATTATTTTACTAATTCAGTTCTCAATTATATATTCCCTTGCCTTTTGGAGTTAAGAGGTTTTGCATGTCTTTTACACAGTTTTGTGACTTGCAGTTATTTTATCACAAACATCTTTTCCCCTTCTCAGACCATTTTTTCACTGACCTTGGTGTCTGCAGAGTTGTTTTTCTTGCATATTCCCACTCTTCTCTCCTGGCTGCTGTCATGCAGCAGTTTTTTGCCCTTCTTAAATGTGTTATTGCAGAGGTGCTACCACCATCACTGATGGGCCATTGGTGGATCCGTCCTGAAGCCGGTTGGCATTGGCTCTATCGGACATGGGGGAAGCTTCTGGCATCTTCTTGCAGAAGCCACGCCTGTAGACTCCCCACTATCAAAACCTTGCCACACAAACCCAATACACATCAGTATGTTGGTTCTAATTTTACCTGTAAAACTCAAGTCAGTAAGGTTGAAAAAGTAGCTGCTACTTGGCAATGTCCTGTAGCTATGTCAACAGAAATGTCCCTGAGGGCAGTTTCTCAGAGGGTCCTATTGACTAGTTCCTTGAAAAGCTGGAAGTTTGCCTTCCTAAAATTCAGGGTCCTGACTTTATTCTTTGGCTGACCCATACATATCCCTTAGGACTGTCAACTCTGCCAGGCAGCCCAAGCTGCCTCCAATCTTGTTGTCTCTGATTAGCTCACTTGCATTGGTGGCTGACAGGTCCAGTATGGCATCCCCTGTGGTAGGGCTGTCTTATCACCTGGCTTAAGACGTTATCCTGGAATCTCCTGGATTGCCTACAGCTTGCCGTGCTACTTTTCCAGCAGATGTCAAGGTGGTTGAAGTCCTCAGCAAGATAAGAGCCTGCAAGCATGATGCCTCCTGTAGCTGGAGGAAGAAGACTTTATCAACAGACTCCTGTTGATCAAGCAGCCTGCAGTAAACACCAACCACAGAGTCCCCTTTGTTGCCTTGGTTTAAATTCTCAACTATTAAGCTTTCAACCTGCTCGTGGCTATTCTTCAGGGACAGCTCTTCACACTCTATCCATTTCTTGATGCAGAGGGCAACTACTCTGCACTTGCCTGTCCCTTCTGAACAGCCTGCAGCATCTCACCAGGTTTCAGTAATGGCAACTAGGTCATAGCTTTCTAGCAGCATGGTGGCTTCCAACTCCTCCTGTTTGTTGCCCATGCTGTGTGCATTTGTGTAGAGGCACTTCAGCTGGGCTGTTGACCATATTACCTTCTTAGAGGAACAGCCCTTAATTCCTTTGAGGTACTTCATTGTGTTTCCCTGTTGGCTCCTATTACCCTGGTTCATCTCTGTAAGGCTTCAGGTGTGTTCCAGTGTACCCAGCATGTCCTTGCTAGCCCCTGGTCCCTCAAACCTTGGCCTGTCGTCCCGTGGCTTGTCACAGGCAAGCCTGATATTATCCCCACTTCTCCTTCAAGTCTAGTTTAAAGCTCTGTTAATCAGTCCCACTAGTTCGTGAGCAAAGACCCTCTTTGAGGAAGATGAATCGCATCTGATGCCAGCAGGCCTGGTGTTGTGTAGGCCATCCCATTATCGAAAAACCCAAAATTCTGGTGGAGACACCAGCCACGGACTATTGCAGTTCCACTGTAAGGCACAGAGCCACAGGAAACCTGACTTCATTAATTCCAGAAGCGCTAGGATTTCTTACAGTATTTTTCCTACCCTAAGATGAATTTATAGTTGGTAACATGTGAGTATGAACATGTTTTCAAGTAGTTCTAAAGAGAGGGGAAAAAACCACTACCCAAACAAATTGTTATTTTCAAAATCTTCCTACTGCTTCTGAAGGTCAAATTTTGAGTACAAATCCATTTTGGTTTGATTTGTTGGTTTTTTTTTTTTTTCTTTTATGTAATGTATGTTGGCTGGTATTTTTACCTTGCACTGGAACAAAGAACAGCTTCAACTCTAAGATACTGAGTTTTGCCAGATCTTTTTAAAGATGTTAAAATTAAAAAAAAAATTTAAAAAATTGTTGTAGGTGTCCCCTATATACATTGTAACTTCTAAAATATCGTACATTTACCTTGTTTTTATCAATTTCTTAGTGATGTTTATTTCCAATGTTTCTTATTTTCATCTGCAGCTTCCAGTGAACATGGTGAAAGCAAAGCAGTTACATTACATTTTAAAATGTTATTTTAAGGTCAGTGCTTAGTTAGAGTCACAGGTACTCCAGAGAGAACATGATAGAATTTTGTTGATACTTTATAAAAAGAAAGAATTACAGAAAGAATAATATCTAGTCTTAAGAATATGCAATGAAAAAAAAAACAACAAAAAAACAGGAACATCCTATTATATGGGGTTTGCATTACCAAACCACTTCATTAGAAACCACTGTATTTAATACCACAAAAAGAAGAAAACTTACTACAGGTGCCTTTAAAAAGCTTTTAAAAGTAGAAATGTATATGCAAATTTTGTATTAGTTTATTTCAACTCATCTTTCCTAAAAAAATGGGTTATAGAATTCTTCCACGAGTTAAGCTCTTGGCGGCCTGTAGCATGGTGTTATGGCCTAGTGTACTGTCCCGAAGCTATAAGGCATCTCCTTATTGCTTTCGAAGGAGGTACCAGTCTAGAGCTGCTAATGGAGACTCCAGCGCGAGATGCATCCCCTGATAACAGAGCTCTCATGATGGCAGAAAAATACCCTACAAGCTCCTTTACAAGCGAGAACAAAAAGTTTATTCTAGTCTCCTTTTGGATATTTTAAGATTATGTGATCCTTAGGTAGAACTGAAAAAGTTGCAAATACTGCCTGGAAAAGGCTGCCTGAAGAACACTGCTGGAAGCACTAATGGTTCTCCAGAAGACTGGATGTCTATGACGACAAGTCACTCAACATCTTTGATGCACATAGCTATGCACCCCATTACAGCTCACACAAGTTTTTTCAATCAGTAAAGAACGTAGATTGATACAAAAAACAGGCAAATTTTAGCGGTAATCTCAGGCAAATGTGTTTGTCACATTGTCAGAAGCTCCAGCTGGCTCTAGATCAGTAGTGTGGTCCTCACCTTATGCTTGTTTTATAAGCCAGGAACCTACTGAACTATAAAGTGGTGTGTCTTCCTGGGCTGGGCCTGTGCACCTCCTGGTGCCTCAAATTCAGATAGGAACCAAACCAGAGTACAAGACTGGGTCTACAAAAGATTCCCGAGAACTGTGGAATAAGAACAGCGGAAATGCTGAAAATTAAAATTTTGATTTTATCTCAGCTGAGAATTCTAATACAGTCTATCTACAGCAATGTGCAAGACAGTTATAGTCAATTTTGTAATAACTTCCAAACGGGCAGTGATATATGTAACACTGAATCTAGCATAGACTGCAGCAAACAACAGTGATAGAGATGAGTGCTGCTCATGATTTCCTTACAGCCCCTTGGAACAAACTATACTATGATGTTGCTAAGAGATGGTTCCAAAAATTCTCCCCCCATCTGCCCTGTCTAGAAAGGCAGTGTTATTTCTTTTACTTTATTGCAGATTTCATTTTGTGGTAGAAATAGAATAAACTCAACCTCAAGAACATCTACTAAATACAGACATAACAAAATTTACCAGCATAAATCAAGTTAGGAGAATAGGTTTTCAGATTTTATGGCTAGTTTTTTGGTTATTTTTTCAGAGTTCCTGAGAATTGCTCTCTTGGCACCTCATCTATTTATCTTACCCTCAGGGCACATGCAACTTTCCTTTTCCCAAATCCTTTTGTCTTGTAAGCTCCATGCAATGGGTCACATTTGCTTTATTTGTTTGAGTTTATGTGTCATTTTTTTTTAAAAAAGAGACTGATGGCGTCAGGAACCTTTGGAGAAAGGCAGGAAGATGACTTCTCCCCAAGGTGCAGCTGAATGTGCTCAGGCAGATTTTTCCAGTATGTGGGATGGGGTGCTCAGGGAGGGAGAGTTCAGCAAGTGGCGAAAACAGAACATTGCAGAGAGGAGGGAGCAGATGCACAGCCAAGCCTGAGAGGTGACGGAAATAAGCATTCCTGGGGACTTAGGAGGGACTGTGCATCATTTGCTGCATCTCATGAAACCACCAGGTTGCTGGTCTGAGACCAAGCCTGGAAGAAAGGCCTAATTTGTGGGCAGGAGGAAATTTGTTTAGAGATGCTTTTAATCTTACTCTGTTTCAGGTAAACATTTTAATTTTTCTCTTTTTTTTTAGAAAGGATAGCTATTCTAACTTGTGTTCTGACAACGCCTCTTTTTTCCTGCTTAAAATCTTTGTAGTCTTGGAGGAGGAATTTGCTCTAGTTTGATTGTTTACAATTATCCATCTTCCACCCCTGGTTGACTCAAGGCCCCATCATGCTGTATCTTCAAGCTCTTTCTTTTTCAGAATTCTGTCTCTTTTCAGAGCAGGCCAAATCCTGGAGCTGTACGGCTCCTTGCCCTTTACCTCAGGGTTTCAGTACACAATTCTGCTGCTGAGCAGGATTACTTAACGTGCACCTGTCTGTCTTCATTCATTTGTTTGTTCCTGTTTGTCCTCCACCACCCATTCTGATCTGGCCCCTAATTCTTCCTGCCTCCTGTTTTCAGCTCTAGCCTCTGTCTGTGGAGGAGCCAGCTACTTCTTTTCCACCACAAGACCGTTAACTAGTCACAAGTTGATTAGAGATTTTTTTTTCTTCTTGATATCACATCATTACTTAACATGCACATAATCCCTCCAGTAAGGAAGCTTCTTGATAATCCAGGGAAAGTTGTATTTTCCAGCTACTTTGGGATCTTTCTGGTTAGATTCATGAGGGAATGGCAAAGGGGTTGCAATTAGATGATCTTTAAGGTCCCTTCCAACCCAAACCATTCTATGATTCTGTGATTCTATGAATTTGTGTCCTGAAGACCTTTCTTTTATCATAAAATGTGTGCTTCTAAAATGAACGTAGAAAGTAAAAGCTTCTAGTTGCTTCTTTCCTGGTCAATCTCTGCTGTGGCTGCCTCATACGTTGCAAATGCTTCAACTGCAAGGATCCCATCTAGATGCAATTTTTTTAATAAGGAAGAAAGATTTATTTGAGTTGTTAGTTACTGGAGAGAGGTTGGACCCTTCTGGCTTTATTCTGTGGCACTTGGAAGACAATGTGTGGACCAGAGATCCTATCACCTCTGATGGAGGTTCTATTCCTTAGACACATCCTAGTCTCAAGAGAATACCTTTTTTTTTCCTGAGGAACCAGGGCTTTTCTGCTGAATGGACAAGATTGGCTAATAAAATAAATGAGACCAGATTGTTTAGATGCTCGAAGGGAATGAATGGACAGAAGACAGCTGGGGCCTAGCAAAACTGCTTTATTCAAAGTGGAGTTTCTGAATGAAGTTGTGGGGGAGCAATGTTCCCTGTTCCCTTAAGTAGCCTAAACTAATCAGGTGTGTTAACTACAACTGCTTCTTTTTATCGAAAAGGAGAAGATTGCTGTTTTATATTGGATTGGTTGTTTATACTAGAATTCAAAGCACATGTAATCATTTTTGGATCTCACCAGACTGCTCTAACATGGAATTAATTACCCTTTTTGAGATACTACAGTGTGCAGGCAAAGCTACAATACATTCACAGTTTTGTTCAAGCATACACAAAATTTAATCTGCAGAATACCAGCCGCTGCTGCACATAACTGGGCTCTTTGATCAGCTCTCATCTCTGTCTGTCTGGAAGTGTTTTCACCCTTGTCTGATCCCAAAGAGTCCAAGTTTTTTTTCAAATTTAGCAATTCTGGGGCAAGTCCATTGTTTTGTGGAATATAGGAGTGTTTTTCCTTAACAATTCCTATGACTGCTGGAGTCTTGGCCTACTGCTAGCACTGTCTATGCTACAGGCAGTGGAGTGGGTATTGCAGGGAGGGGCTGCTCTTCAATAAAGTCAGTGCTGACAGCAGAATCCTCCGTGGTGCCAGAAGGACTGATGTGGGTGACTCAAGAGGGGTTGTTCTTCCATCTGTTTCAGTACTCAAACAATGTCACAGCAGGATGCTGGAAGCTGTATGGGGGATGAGATGCAAAAGCCTACTTTTCAGTGCTCCAGCACTCTGTTCAGCATTTGCTCGTATTCTCTATTTTGTATTTGATGAAGGTTTAATTGTTATTTATTATATTTTAATGTTGCATGCCAAGTACTGTGGATGCAATAAAAATGGTTGATAAATAATCGGTATTATGCACACAAATAATTTTGTAAAAATTGGCCCCTTCTATAGTGAGTAACCTCAGTGAGCTGGTACTTCTGCATAACATTTTACTATTCATCCTGTTTCTGTAGCTTTTCTTCCTACATGCCAAACCTGTAATTAAATCTGCCGTCTTGTTTCTTGTGGTAGACAAAGAGTGATATCTACTTTTAACTTTCATCTTAATTTCCAGGTATGTAAAGTGCCTCGGCCAAAGCAAAGCTGCAAGCTTGTGGTTGAACCAGGAAGAGGCCTGGTCTCAAGTCTCCTTGCTCTAACTGTGAGAGTCTGCAGTAATCTGATTAAGGTATTTATGGATAAAGTTCTTTATCTGCACTAAAAATGACATTAAATAGTTTAACAAATTGCTTTTGTTAGTAGGGTAAGCAGAAAGAAAGAGTGCAGTGGCACTTTTTAATCAGAAAATGTAAGATATCTTTCTATGGTTCAATTCCAGATTTTTTAAAGAGAACTGGCAAGAGGCCTGGATTACCTTTGAGGATCTTGCATTGCCAATTTTAAGTCCATGTAAGTGAGCAATTGGGAGGCACAGCCATGCCAAGCACAGAGGAGAATTAGACATCAGTTAGGGGAACTGGGAGTAAATCAACACAGGAAGACCTTGAAACAAAATGCACAAGTCACGAAAGGAAAAAAAGTACTTCAAAAGGCAGGAGTCTGTGACTGGTTACAGCTGTCAGAAAACATGTGTCCTGCTCCCAATCTTCCTCACTATTTAAGGAAAGAAAAGAAATCTGAAGAATTTAATTTTATTTATATAAAATAACACATTGGGGAAGTTGAGCATGCAGGGCCTACCCTGCATCTAATGTTTCACATAATTTGCCTGCTGCCCTGGCTGCGAGCTCCTATATATGCCTGTCATGTGAATTGCAGTTCCCCAAGGCTTTGGGATTATTCTGGTTTTGTGCCATAACACTCTGTTCCTGTTGCTTTAAACCTGATTAATGAATTGGAAGTTAGGTTGACTTAGTACTTCAGGTACCAGCACAAAATTAATGGTTGTAATAACTTTCTCAGATCCTGTTGCCTTATTCTTGCTGTTATCGTCGAAGAAAGGAGAAAAACAGTAGGTTAAATTTCAATATAACTTTGTTTCATTAAGCTCCGGAAACTCAGATGCAAATGAGAGGGACAGAAGTCGGGTGTAAGTTATCCCTCACAATAAAGTCTCCAGGCAGTGTTAGAGCAGGCATATTAGCTGCAAAGACATGCAGAATTGTTTCTAAAG
>WHYT01015005.1:274340-298835 GCA_009806455.1 Tetrax tetrax
AGCAACAACAAAAAAACAAAAACCAAAAAATTCAAGGGAACGACCAAGGTTTGCCCAAGTAAAAGCAAATACCTTTCTTATCCTCCTTGGTGCTGCCTGGCATGACTGTAGTTGGGTGTCTCTGGAGGGAGTTCAGAGCATAGTCCACGGTACAGCCTGAGAACAAGAAGGGGACCTGGGGAGGCAGCACACCCCCGCTGCTATGCCAAAGTGCCACAGAGCCCTACTGTGCTTGCTGTGCCCCCAGCTCAAAGAGGAAGTTTTGTTTCATCTGTTCTGGCAACTTCACAATTCCCCTTCTAAGCCCCTGAAACTGAGCCGTGGTTGTGTCACAAGATGCACGGTGCAAGAAAAACCATGTTGGCATCAGCGGCGCAAAAAATCCCAAAACGTGATAAAAGCTAACGCAGAACAGAGTGCTTAAATCCTGCCCTTTGCATAGGAGCAGCAAATAAAATCAATGATCAGGGAAGAAAAGCTGCTTCAAGAACACCAAAAGTGTGCCATTAGGATAGATTACCAAGAAGCTCATCTGCCTCCTCTTGGGAGAGCTGTCCATGCCTAAATTTACCCTATAAAGATGGATGCAAGGACAAGAAAGTATCAAGCTGCTTCCTCTGGAAATCAAACATGCTTTTCTAACCCTTTCCACTCTTAACACTCCCTGCTGATAAAAGGAAAAGGCAACAGAGTGTAAAGTTCATTGTGGTGCAAACTGATAAACTGGCTATATATATATTAATGGGTCGGACTCTATTTTGAATTTTCAAGAACAGTACTATGGATTTTAGAGTCTCAGGTTACTAACAAAAACAGTCTTAATACTTTCTAAATCCTGGGTTTGTCATACAGATTTAGTACATCTACTGAACGGAAATCACACTAACTAAACAAACCCAAATAATCCCAGGGGTTTATGTAGGATGCTGTCTCAGCTTCAGATGTTTCAAACTTTGGGTGTTCATTTCCTTTAATGCTAGTCTCCAAAGGTCTGCAGTTCAAAGGGGAAAAAAAGCTGAGCATTTGTGCTTAAGTAACACTGTGTACTGTTTATTCTATTAGTGACGGTGATCCAGGCGCTTGTATCATTCTTTGTATCAGACTTTGACACTTGGATGTCTGTCGTTGGATTGGCTGTTAGTTACAAAAGGCTATTGCCTCAGTCATTGCTTGAAACACTGGAACAAAGCCTGAGCCTCTTGGCCATTTTAAGTAGTTGGTTTATTTGTCTTTCCAAAGCAATTTATCTAAATAGGCCAACACAATCAAATTACATGGGATTCTAAATACATTCCACTGCCCTGTCAGACATCTTAATTAGAACTTAAAAAAAATAATTATTACCTTTCTGCTCCCAAAATTTCACAAACTTTTCTTAAAAACTGGCCAATGAATATCACTAACAGCCACACAACGCTATTTGTTTTTTAAAGTTGATCAGACTTTCCATTGGCACATATCCTGGTAAAAAAAAAAAAAGCTGTGAGGAAGAATATAATTTATGCTTGTTCAAAATCACAAAAGCAGAGAATCACTGATAGTTCCAGTTATGATCTTTGTCTTGCATAAAACCTTTCTTATTCACCTTTGTCTAAAACAGTGCCTTATAAAAACATCTCTTTTCCAACATAGTGTAACCTAATTGGGTTACACAATATTGTGAGTAATTTAAAATGCCATGATGATTACACTGCCTTTTCCACGCTGCTTACAGCTGAACTCTTTCCACAGGGACTGTGTGAGCGTAGCTATTGCTGTTAAGTGTCACTTTGACTTTTTCTGCATTCGTATATAAATTGCCTCCTGTCTAAAAATGGGCTGACGTCTGTGAATGAATGAGGATAAGTATTCCATGCTACTCAGAAACAGAAGACTTTGGGGGGTGTGAAAGTCAAACAGTATCAGAGCTAACGGAGGAGGATTTAACAAGATGCTAATTAGCATTACTGCCTCCTTTGGTTTTCTGCGAGTCGTTAAAGTGAAACCAAATAAGTTTGAGACACCTTAAAAACCTCTCAGATGCACAGCCAGCTGGTTTGCACCAATCTTTAAAAAGAAAAAAAAGTGTAATTTCAATACAGTCATTAGAGTTGCAGATGGTACTTTTAGTATTTTTTTCCAGATGTGCTTGTTCGTGGGTCTAGATACTGAGCTTGAAAGATGGACATTTTCTTTTAAGATAGTTGTATCTGGCCACAACTTATATTAAAACTCCATTGTTCAAGGTAAAGTTAAGTAAATTTGCTAGAGATTAAAATCTGTTAAATATTAGTTCAGTTAGTAGTTTTGGTGTATAAGAACAAGGCTCCGTTCAGTGGAAATTAAATCAGAAGTTTCACTCCATTATGCCAAATGCATGGTAGTCCCTAAGAGACACCAGCACCATGAACCAGGCCTTCAGACAGCTTCAAACCATATTAATGACCGCTTTCATTCTAGGTCACCAAAATGAACCTAGTCTGGCGTAAAATCCCCTGAAAAGCAGACAGCTGAGATGTAGGAGTCTCAGGACTGCTTTGATCTACAAATCCTCCTGTATTGCTTGGTAACATAGCATAGCCTTTGTGACTTTGGGAAGATTCAGCTGCTCTGTCTGTGTGCAGTTTTCATTTAAAGTGGTTGGCAATACTTACCTTTTTCTTGAATATTACTTTAATTTTCACAGGTATGTGGTACTGTTTGATTACAAACTATCATCTGAATTAATTACAAATTAATTACAAATTATCATCAGAAGTTTGATGCTGTGTGTGTAAGGACCAGAATACAAATTAGTACCTATATTCCTTATCTGCTTGTTGCAATTCTGTGGTCATGCTTCTTTTACTGTACAGAAGATTCGTATTCAGTTTCTATTATCATATTATCACAGCTAGAGTTATGTCCAGTATTTTCCATTAAAGATTCAGATTATTTTACAACATAGGACAGTATCATTTGAATTTTACGACAAATTAAACAATATCCAGAACAAAAAAAGGTCAGTACCATATATTTCTGGGATTTCTTCCTTGTAGATTAGTTGACCCTAAAAAAACGTTAACAGACAGCTTGTTAAGCATAGCTGTCAGTGGTTTTGGCTGGAACATATTATCTTCCTGCCTTATTCCATTCAGTTAGTCTCATCTGCTTTTCTGTCTCTATACAGAGGAAAGAGTAGAGGGCTGCTGCCAAAACCAAGGGAATCTGCCATCCTCAAGCCATTCCTGGTAAAGTGTGTGCAAAAATTGATAATGGGAAGGATGGATGGCTGGCTGGCTGGATGAATGGATGAAGTCCAGCAGACAGAACAAAGCTATCAAACACCGAGGAATGCATATAAGAACCTGTATGAAGCAGAACAGAAAGAATGGGGAGAGTCAGATACATGTGAGCAGCAGAACTGTTGGAGAGATGGCAGCAAAAGACTGGTTGAGGAGCAGACTTCATCAAATGTAGAGTGAGAAAATGATGCTAAATGAGAGAAGACAGACAATGTGGGAGGATGGAGTTGCCAATTCAGCTTGGTCACCTAAGAACAATGTTTGCTCTGCGTACGTACATCATTTTGTATTTGTGCAGTACATCTAGTAGCTGTGCTGCTTGCTAAGGAAATAATAGTCAGTTGGCAGCTCCAGGAGAGAAATTTGGAGATGGAAACAACGACATCAAAGTGATAAGTCCTTGCTAATGCCAAGAACAAATATGTGAGACGAGGTAGGAAAAATTTCACATTATCAGTGATGGAAAATGAGAGTAAGAGTATCAGAGCTAAGAAAATACCAGTGAAAATTGAAGTTGAATAAGATACAGAGAAAAGAGAAGGAAGAGTTTTAAGAAATGGTATAATATTCGATTCAAGAAAAAGACCAAACAGAGCATGCTGAAAACACTGAGATGACTTAAGAAAGAAATACAGGTTTTATTTGGAAGAGGACAAAGAAAAATTAAATTCTTATTTGCCTTCCCAAAAGGGTGAAAGGATAAATAGGTTGAGATACAAAGAAAGACTGTAAACATAATTTTGTTTACTGGCAAGCAGGTAAGTGCTAACACAAGTTTATGACTAACAGGTCAAAACAGCTTGCCGGCTGTTCGCAGAAAGCTTTGTGAGAAACAACCGAAGTCGTCCCTGGAAATGAAAACTTCACTGTTGTGCATATTAAAATACCTTCTCTCATGCTCCTGAAACAAGCCAGTCTTTTTCAGATATACTCTAAATAAAAGAAAAGGACAATGCTTTACTAGCCTGCATGACATGACTTTCAATTTAGCCAGGATATATAGCCTGTCAAGATCTGTACTTCCACAGCAGGACTACCTCCCAAGCACGCTTACTTACAGCTTGTCTGCGTTTCCTTTGTGAGTAGGTTAGCCTTGCCCACGGCTATTGAGTTGCTGGTAAAAGAAGTGCAACTTTTATTAGTTGATTTGTTCATCTTAAATGGCACACATTAAAGAAAAATGAGACTGGGTCAAAACCTCACTGACAACAGAAGCTGTGATCTCACAGCTAAGGATCTGAAATAGAAGAAAACAGAATCCTTCTGAGTATTAAAGATTTTTTTTTTTGGCATTTTCTTTAGGAATGCCAAATATCTTTGGAAGTTTGTCAGCTTAATCTAACTGAGCAGTGGATGCTTGCATAGGTACTGAGCAAACACTGTGCTGGAGAGATCTGTACATTGCGTCCAGACACCGGTAAACACAAAGTTGCCAAGCTGAGCAAATGTTAGTTTTCCAGTTGAGTGAACAAAACTTTATGTGCTTCATTCAAACTGATTAGGCAGTGCTTGTACTTGTACTTTTATGTAACTTCTTTATTAAGGTGTTTCTGTTGGCAAACATTTTAAATACCCACTATTTTATTTCTGAGATGCTGGAAGATAATTGGCATTTGGAAAGAGAGGAGAGAAGTCTAACGAATCTAGGTGAGAACACAACTTCCACACCTCAGCAAAATTAGTTAGAAATGAGACATCACCTAACTTAATCCTCTGCAATCAAAAGGGAGCCAAGACATCAAGGCATCAAAGTTCAGATGCATTGCAAAATTACCATTGATTTCAGGAAGGACAATCAACTAGGATTCTCTTTCTTTATCTTGACTACATTCCCCCCCTTTTTTTTGTGCTTTTGAGGAGCCTTTCAATCTCCAGTCTTTTGATGCTTATAGGTCAATAAGAATGGAACCCTGATGGTGCTCATGTGCAGGATCTAGTGCACAGATCATGCAGGCAGGATTTTGGAAGTCCCACAACAGTAACCTGAAATTTAATATTTCATGCTACAACCTAGAAGGTAAAGTCAAATTACAAGACTTTCAGCTCTTTTCAAATTTTGACCATCTTAAAAACTTCACAATGCTTGAACTTGAAATCTTCAATTCAGACATACCACACTTCCAATGCTTATAAGTTGCTCTATAATAAATATACATATTGGTTTTATGTTTTTATAAAAAATAAAACCCAGTAAAAAAAATTCTAAGCTCTAAGGAGCTAATATCTGTAGTGGAGTGGATAATTCATTAGGATGAGTGGCTCAGTTTGCAGAATTGGTATAGCTGACTTTAGATGCCTTCACATAAAAGTAGCAAAACTTTAATTTGTTATTTATAGCTTGAGGTATTCTGAATATTGTTATCAATTCTATTTTACATTTCTACTATGGCAGGTTTTGTTTGCATTAAGGAGTGGTTAGTTTTGAGGAAGAACCTTAAGGTGGTTGAAAAAGATGGCTACATATGGTTTAAATCAGAAACAGACATCTGAAAGGAGAAGTAATAAGCAAATCAGCCAGCCAGCTAAACAACAGAATACAATTCCTGCTAAGTCTTTGGCACAGAAGTGCCCTCCCTGTGCCCCAAAGCATCTGGGAAATGAGTATGACATTCAAAGCCTGACAGATGGTGAGAGCATCCTGCCTCTATCAGACTATGCCAGCTGAGGATACCTGGTCTTTAATGGTCAGAATGGCACATGAATGCAAAAACCTTTTTAATCATCTTAAAATTGAGACTGTCTAGATGAGCACAATGTCTGGTAAATCTAGTTTTGCTGGTTTTGATGAGAAACAGAACAATGGTTTTGATATTAGAGCAGAACACCATAGCCTTCAGAGTGAAAATTGAAAGCCTCTCTCTGTGAAGGTGGATCTTTTTCAGACCCACACTCTTCCTTAAATGATCTTGGGTTAGAAACTGTGTCTTAGTCAGATATTAACTCTTTCCCAGACAGATTTTTAATGGAGGGTCCTGCCAGTCCTAGTCCTTCTGGAGAGGAAATCAGAGCTCCCTTGGGCCAGGCCACATTTAAGCGGTATTCCAAGAAGTTTGGCTCCACAAAACACAATTGAATAGGGTAAACAATCCATGTGTGCACTGAGCAGCCAAACAGCCTTTTAGATAGTTGGCTTTTGCACAAGGTGGGTAGTTTAAGGGGCACGTATTAGCCCTAAGGCTTGATCTGTAACAGACTGGATACTCAAACAGTGTCATTTCACTTAGATCCACCATTTGTTAAAAGTTGGAGGAAAAAATTATGTTAACATGCTTCTAAAGTATGAATGTCAAAGTGAGTTTTTATTTCGTAGGAATGCTTTCTGAATTACGCAGAGAACTCATATGGGCCCCTACTTACTCCTATGAATAAAATACATTGCATCTATAAATACCTGCTAGGAGGGGAAAGAGTTAGAAAGTTGAGGAATTGAGATGGGTGGGGTTATGAATACCAGATGGAGGATGGGCAAAGTAAAAAGATTTTGGGATACTGGAAGAAAGGTAAGAGAGCATGTTCGTCTGACATTCTCTCTTTTGTAAGTGGCAGGAGCTGTGAAGTCTTGCCTCGTTTGTTTTGTTTTAGATTACATTTTAGTTTTCTGAATTTACTAATTATTGTGTCATCCTCCTACTTAGCCATGTTGGTCTAATCTTGCTTCTTCACAAGACTTCCTAATAGGTAGCATGTATTCACCATGTACCTCTAGTAGGGCACCTTTAGATAGACATCATACTGCTTGAAAGGATTTAACTCTCTTACGTGTCCCTTTTAGCTGTTTTTGAAATAAACATTCTTAGTCTTATCTATTTCTCATTTTTTTTAAGGTAATGCAACTGTGTAGATTTTTTGAGGGTTTGTTTTCACCCTTCTTTTATGCATACTGAATCTAAGCATGTTAAGGCTGATGTTACAATTCTTTAATTGTAAATATTTTAAACCTGATTCTGAGCACTACTCAGCAACAGCTCAAGGGCTTCTTCTGTCATGGGATCCCTAATCACCCACTCCATTAACCATTTGCTGAATGTATGTCAAAATATAGGACCACTGTCAGAAGCCAGTGTGATATCCATTCTATTTACATGGTGAGTGTTGAAGTCTACAGTTGGCCCTTGCAAGCACAATCAGCTGTTACTGTTGAGGCAGCTGCTGACAGTTTTACTTTTTTCAAAGAGCTGAACTGCCATTTACAGTTCATAGGGGTGATGCCATTTCATGTTTGTAGAAAACATAAAAACTTTACTTTGCAGCTTTAGATACAGAAAATAAAGACTTCAAATATTTCTATAACCTTGAACAATTTCTTCATTTAACATTAATCCAAAATCCAGTCTAACTTCACTGCTGATGTCCAATATCAAACACGATTTAGTTTGTAATGTTTGTGAGTACTTTGCCCAGTTATGTAGTTAAAGAAACCTGGAAAAAGAATACATTTCTTTTTAGATCTTAAGTGAGTTAGCTTTTTTTTTGCCAAGGAAAGAGAGAACCTGGCAGAGCTGTCATGAGTTGGAGATTTTTAACTGGAATTCAAGAAAGCTGTTCGACTACTTGCAGTTGAGAAAAAAAATAAAACCACTAGTTTTTGATGAGCACTTATATTTTCTATTCCCAACCCACCTTTGGAAGCTCGAGCACTCTATCAGCTTTGCAATTAAAATAATTGTTATGAATTGCTGTTGAAATCAGGCCACTTTCTGAAGATTACCAAGATAATGCTGAAAATGAAAAGGTTCTAAGTTAGGAAGCAAGCATTCCTTTCCCATTATTATAATTTTTCATTGGTTAAAAAATAAGGTACGTTTCAATGCTAGTATGTGTACCTTTTTTCTAGTTGTATTTCTTGCTTTACTAGAAGACCATGAGTTTACGGAACTGTTACATCTTCTAACTAGCCCTGGTTAAAAGCATGCTTCCTCTGTTCGTATGTACTTTTCAGCACAAAGTTAGGAACTGGAACTGTCATGGTGGACAATGGCCACGCCTGGGTAAGTTACATTCAAATACCCCAAGTTTGTATCATAGAATCATAGAATGGTTAGAGTTGGAAGGGACCTTCAAAGCTCATCTAGTCCAACCCCCCTGCAAGGAGCAGAGACATCCCCGACTAGATCAGGTTGCTCAGAGCCTCATCCAGCCTGGCCTTGAACGTTTCCAGGGATGGGACATCCACCACCTCTCTGGGCAACCTGTTCCAGTGTTCTACAACTCGCATTATAAAAATATTTTTTCTAATATCTAAGTATCATTAGAGCTGCTAACAAATTTGAGATTTTGCTGACTCTCTCACCATTGAGACTGTAGGCTGAATAGGACAAAGAAATAAAACTTTTTTTCATAGAAAGAAAAATCATAGTTGATACCTCTAAACTAAGATGGAGAGTTATTGGTAGGGTGTAGTTATTTCTTGTTTTATATCCCATGCAAGACTTGTCCTAAGTACTTTAGTTAGTATTATCACAGTACAATCTACTTTAAGATAGCAAAAAAATTACTTCAGTAATTTTGTAACAGCAAAACTGAAAAATCAGAGATTTAAGGAGACGATTATCAGGGTGGCAGAATCTGGATACATTTGCTTCTACAGAAGAAATTGGTATTACAGCTTTTGGTTTCCAGCTACATGATTTTTAAGCTGCAAAAGTCTGGAGACCAGTCTTTCTTCTTCCTTTGCTTTGTGTGGAGAAGCTTTAAATGAAATGACAGTTTGGTTTCTGTAATTTTTAAGCCAGCCTCCATTACCTTATGTACTACCTAAGCTCACAGCTGAAACAACAGTTGAAATAAAACTCTGAAGCTGAAAATAGCTTTTACTGTGTAGCTGGTAGAACACATCCTGCTTATGAGCATTGTGTTTAATTTGCATTGTTTTGCACCCTGTAATGGAAAGGAGTCCATAAGATCCTGGAATCTGGACCACAGTGTCTGCTTCCATTGTTGCACAATTCAGTCCTGCCGAGGCAAATGCAGTTGTTGTCTTTGCTTTATCATTAGCTAGTGCTCCACAATGACATTTTAGAGCTGCAGGCACAGTTTTGAGCTCTGACTGCAAATTGTTACTTGGCTGGTAAAAATCACTAGGGAGGTGTTAGAGCCATTGTCTGAAGTTTATTTCTGAATGCCTTCCATCTAAAAGGCAAGATGCTAATTTCCTTTGGGTTCTTTTTTTCTGGCTTCCCTAATGAAGAACTGTCTTCTGATGCTGACAAAAATCTTCAGCACATCCCTGTTTTGAAATCTTCACCCTCATTTAAGACATGGTGTAGGGTGTCCAATGAGATATGAGTTTCACATATACAATTATGTATTCTTGGGGGAGGGATCTGATTGTGCTCACTGATGAACTCCTGAAGAGGGAAGAAGAATCTATGCTTAATATCTCAGATTTAGCACATGTCTCACTTAAGGTGGAACTGATACTTATCCAGACCTTGACAGGACCGATCAGAGTCCATTCTTGAATATCACTATTCATTTCTTTCTGAATATTCACAGGGAGCAATAGTGCACAGCTGCCCCTGTGGGAGTAATTGACTGTTTAAATATGAAGTTCACAAAAATATTTTGTCTGGCTGCTTCTCTATCTTCTCATGTTCTGTACACTATGCGCCTTCCTGGTCTGTAACCTTTGTAGTGCAGTACTGTCTTTGCAAGGATCTGTGTCATGTTGTGAATACAGTGAGTCCTGGTACTGGCAGAGACCTTAGGAGGGTACTGCAGTTCACAAGCTAAATACTAATGTAATAATATATTAATAGCTATTAATTATTTTTCCTAATCTTTATCAATATCTTGTTCCCTGTCTCATTCTCCTGCTAGTTGTAGTAATAAATGAATAGTTTTCTCCAAGTCGAGTCTGTTTTGCCCGTGACGGTAACTTTAAGGATTTCTCCCTGTCCTTATCTCAAATCTCGAGCTGTTTTTCTCATATCATCTCCCCCTATTCTTTCGGAGGGTGGGGGGAATGGGAGAGAGACTGTGTAGTCTGGTCCCGTTCGGGGCTGAACTAGGACACTAAGGCAGTTAGATTGTTTGCTAAAGTAGTCTTAACTTCCTTGCTTTCACCTTCACCTTGCAAATATTATGAAGTTCAGTACAAATCTGTAAGCTTAACTACCTTGTGTGCTAGGAGTGCCCAGTCTAATAAAACATTAATGACTGACATTTATAATGGCACCCAAGATTTTTAAACTGTATTCTACCAAAAGTTACTTTACTGGCCAATCCATCCTTCATCTCCTTTCCCCTTTGACGAGGAGTTAAAGACACCAATCAGTTACAGAAATGCTAGTGTAAGAACACATGAACAACCATTCCTTGTCTGACCAGTGATCCATGTAGCTCACCAGCATGCCTGTAATACTGTCCAGTAGAAGATTCTTAGAGAGGAATGCATCAAGTGAACGCTGTATTCAGTTTCCCTCAAGCAGTGGTTTAGAAACTGCATCCAGAGCACTTTTAGCCATGATAATAGACTTACTTCCCATTAGTCTATTTCCTGAACCCTTTTTGTTTGTTTACGTGCTCATATCATGTAGCAATGAATTCTCCATTTTAATAATGTGCTGAGTGAAAAATTCTTTCTTGTTTTTGCCTTAAATCTGCTGCCAGATCCCTCATTTTACTTCCCCAGCCTGGAATGCTATGAAGAACAGCAGAATAGGATCTGAAGAATCTTACCCAGATTCAGTTGGTAGAAAGACAGGTCAAGACTGAGAATGGCCATGAACCTAACTTTTTTTGCAACACTTGCAAGTGTCAAGGCCCCTTTATACCAGCAGTAGTACAGACTTCTGAGAGAGAGTATGATGCACAGAGTTGATAGTCTAAACAGAAGAAGCCATCAAAGTGAAGTAATGAAAAACCAGGAGTCTGATCCTTTCTGTCTCTTTGGAAAGAGAAAGAAAGTCACAATTACTGCCACTGCTGCCCAGACGGGAAGCTAGGAAATGTCCTTGCGCACTGTGTCCTCCCACTTCTACTCAGCTTCTTTTAGCCGCTGCTGCTTGCCACTTGCATTGGGAATTAGTGTGTGGCAAGCACAGCAGCTACTCTGGGAGGCAGTCAGAAGTAGAGCACAGGAGAAAGTGATGAGACTGGAGTTAGGGAAGCAGATAGTGATAAATGTAAGAAAAGTCATGCCAAGTCAGACCAAAGATCCATCTAACCCAGTGTCCTAACTCCAGCAGGACTCATATCAGGAAAAGAAGCAGGAGTTGTGTACTGGAGTCATAAGGTCAGTGGAGCAGTAGTTCCCTCACATGGCCTGAGTCTTATTGCAACAGGATCTGTGGGGCAGAGATGTTAGTGAAACTAGCTGCTGCTCCCTGCACAGGGCCACAACAGTGAAGAACACAGACACAAAGGTGACAAATTGATTGCTACCCATGAAAGCAAGCAGCTGCAATGGGCAGCAGAAGATGTTCCAGATCAGGTATTCTATTAAGATTTGTAACTAGACCTACCTGATACCCACAGGTATTCTGTTGATATTCCTTTGTACAAACTGCTGTCAATAAGGGTGCATTCAGGCATTGAATACTAAGATGCAAAGCCAAGTGTGAAGCTGAGGTAAAATTTGAGGAAAGATTCAGGACTGTAAGAATAGGCTGTTCTTCCAGAATTTGCAGTTCTAAATTCATAGCATGTTTCCATCAGTGAATGTCTCAAAACCAAACCAGAAATAGTGGTTCTTCCAGAATTTGCAGTTCTAAATTCATAGCATGTTTCCATCAGTGAATGTCTCAAAACCAAACCAGAAATAGTGGCCTGTAGAAGGTGGCAAGAGAAGATGATAAGTACAGGAAAGTGCGTACTGATTTTTTTCCTAGAATACTGCCCCAGTAGCCAGGAACCTACACAACTGTCGTAGTTCAGCCCTGATTGGGACCAGACTACCTGGTCTCTCTCACTCCCCCCACCCTCTGAGAGAACAGGGGGAGATAATATAAGAAAAACAGCTCCAGGTTTGAGATAAGGACAGGGAGAAACCCTTAAAGTTACCGTCACAGGCAAAGCAGATTCAACTTGGGGAAAACTGTTCATTTATTACTAAAAACAGCAGGATAATGAATCAGAGAACAAGATAACCTCCCCCAAACCCCTCCCTCTTCCCGAGCTTAACATTATCTCCACCACCTTCCCCCGCCCGAGCGGCACAGGGGGGAAGAGGGAATGGGGGTTGCGGTCAGTTCAACGCTGCTGCTTCATAGTTGGGGGAAGAACTCCACATTCCTCCCCTGCTCCATTGTGGGGTCCCTCCCACGGGCCACAGTCCTTTGTGAAACTGCTCTGGCGTGGGTCATCTCTTCAATGGGGTGCAGTCCCTCCAGAACAGCTGCCCCAGCGGGCCCTCCATGGGCCACAGCCGCCTTCAGGCATTCACGAACCCTGATGTGGGGTCCTCCATGGGCTGCAGGTGGATCTCTGCTCCTCCATGGACCT
The DNA here is from genome assembly GCA_009806455.1 of Tetrax tetrax. Lineage (NCBI taxonomy): Eukaryota > Metazoa > Chordata > Aves > Otidiformes > Otididae > Tetrax > Tetrax tetrax. The sequence goes on from WHYT01015005.1 coordinate 287,048, forward strand.
CCATGGGCTGCAGGGGGACAACCTGCTCCACCATGGTCGTCACCACAAGCTGCAGGGGAATCTTGGCCAGGAGCCGCATTACTCCTCCCCCTCCTATAAGACTTTGATGGATTTTCCTCCTATGGGTTTGTTCACTCCCTTTTTGACCCTGCATGACCGTTAGCATCCAGGGCTTTCTGTGGCAGGAGCTCCGTAGCTTAAATAGCAGAGGGGTCAGGAAGTATTTCCTTCGGTTATTTTTTAATCTAGCCCTGATCATCTTGCTTGCAGTTCTATAGTTTTTATATTGAAAGAGACACTGAAGAGTCTTTTACATTCCAGTCTCTATCTTTTAAAACCACTAGTATATTTCAGATTAAGTGGTCTCTGTTCCAGACTGAACATTCTTAGGTAGTTTTTCTGGTTTGTGCTCCCTACTTGTCCTTTTTTTGATACCTTTTCCAATTCTACTTTATTTCTTTTGGGAAAGAGAAATCAGACCTACTTGCAATTTTCACGATACCAATGTGTCAGGGAGTTATACAGTGGAATAATCCTGTACTCATGATTCCTAATATTCTAGTCTCCCTTGGGTCTCTCTGGAACTTCTGAAAAAAATTTGGCATCATGTTGGCCATCTCCTAGTACCGTAACAATTTTAGGCAAGAAACAATGTACTCCAGTTAGTGCTTCCCTATTTCATCTTGAGTTTGCTTAGAATTCTGGAGTCAACAGAAATTGCTGATGGCTTGCTGTTAATTTCTTATGGGAGTTTCTTCCCATGCACTTGAGTTTTCTGAAGGATGCTTTTTTACTTTAGAAGCTGACTTTGTCCTGCTTTTTAGTCATGCTGGCTTTCTTCTCGTCCTTCTTAAGTCTTCCCTTATGTGCGGTACTCACTTGTGCTGAGAATCCAATAAATGGTGGCTATTCCAAGCTGTGGGAGGAAGCTGTTTATAGGGGGGGTGGCTGTAGAACAGAACAAAGTAAAAAGAAAGCAAGAGTGCAGAGGAAGGGAGTGTACTTCTAGTGACCAACTCACTTGCTCTCTATAGGAGAGCAAGAAAATGTTACCTATATTTCATATATACAGTTTGGATGAACTAAGAGTCATTATATTTTGCTAAAAGGCGTACAGGATGTTTACTGTAGAGCAGAAAACTGAACTCAGATCTTTAGAGTTCAGGACTGTCACACAGCCAAAGCATCCGATGGATCTCTCTTACTCTTACAAAAAGTGCCATTGCTAGGATTATCTTAGTCTCATTAGCAAGCCAGCATTTTCACTAACACAGTGGCTTAAATAATCTTACAAATGAACTATAAAAATTGAAAATAAAAACACAGAGATCAGTGCCAATGTCTTTCAAGGAGCATGCTTCCTTCTCAGACTGTTGACTGGTTGCTTCAAGAGGCAGTTGTGGGAAAAGAAGATTAAATATGGGAAATGCAAAAGATGCAACTGGGATGTGTACAGCTTCTCTTGAGAAAGAAAACAGTAAAATGTGTGGAAGTATATGGGGAAGAAACAGTACTTTATTATGCTATCTTAATATTTTAAAGAAGAAAGATCCATTTCAATATTTTTCTTTATTCCGAGGATTTCATTTTGCTAGATGCAAATAGTAGAAAGACAGATGTAGAATGAAAGGAAGAAAATATCAACGTGCTCACCTAATGAATTACTTTTTTTTTTTTAAATAGAACTAAAGAACACTAATTTTATATGTTAAATTATGGTGTATTATAAAATGTCAGCCAATGAAGAATGTTTATTGAGAAATGTATTTGTACAGACCTGATTCTTAAATATAGTTATGTTATCTACTGATTAAAAATATGGTTATGTTATCTACTTCTGCTCTTAGCTCAGGCACTGATTTGTTTGTAACCTCTGGCATGTTACTTTGCGTGTCCTGGCTATACAAATAAGTGGAAATGATAATACAACATGAAATATTTTTTCAGTAAGTGCTTATAACAAGCTGATCATTAGATTATTGGTGCCATAAATTCTTATGTATTTAGCTTTCAGTATATGTTGTTTTCCTCCTTTTCAGTAGTAACTCTTTATACGAGAAAAAGCTATCTGGATCCACTTTGACTTTCATGGTCTATTTCTCCAGGAAGTGGAAACCACCAATTATTTTTTTTTTTGGATTTGCAGTGGTTTCTTATGTACATTTCTGTTCATTCTGGCATAAATATTATGGAATATATGTGTACTTTTAAAAATATTTCATTAAAAATAAATAAAGAGATTTTGGGTTGTGTGCTATTATAAATATTGTCAAATTAAATACATTACTTTAGTTTTAATACAGAACATCTTAAAATGCTTTGGATCCATTGTTCTGTTTTGGATCTACAGGCCTTTGCCTTGAGCACAACTGAAGATTAGGGAACACAGAGTACAGTGCAGGAATGGACAGAAAGCTTTGGTACAGCTCCCTGATATACAGAACTACCTGTAAATCCTTGCTGCTTGCACCATCTATGCCTTTACAGAGGACTGTAATGGAGAAAGAAAGATGGAAGAGAAAAAAAAGAAGGTACTTCAGGTAGATTTATTGAAGATTTATTTCTTATTTTCAATTTTAGAGCTAAAATATATGGCACTTTTGAACTACACTTCTGAATGTTGATTTTTAAGTGATACAGTAACATTAAAATGATTAGTCAATTGTGAAACACCATTTATTTTGTAATGAAGCCAGCTGAGTTAGTTCTGTTGTTTTATTTGCAATCTTGAATATAGATCTCAGAAGCTCGCTCTTCTCTTTTTATTAGTTTACTCCTGATTTTGTAGACTTACTACACCATTTTATGTGCTATCAACTTTAGTGTTATGAATTTGTAGCTATAATACCCTTTAAAAGTTGCCCACCTTCAAGCCATTGGAAGCACAGAAAATATTTTTACAGTACCCAGCAACATAACATTTATACATTCAGTTTAGTTTCCATAATTTCCTTGCCCTGAACCTTGCAAGTATCTTTCTCTACTGCTTGCTGTATGATGATTTCATACTGTGCCCCACATTTGTTAAATACGGCCCTGGCCTCCTGAAAGTGATAAGCGAGTACTGTGAAATGTTGGGATGTTCTAGTTTTTCCCAGATAAAATATAAGACCTTCACCCCTTTCAGTGTTCAGAATATGAGTCTCTTGAATCTATTCCAGTAATGTAAAAATAAATAAAAAATCAATTCTTCCTGGAATCTAGTACAAAGTTTGGAAGAGCAGTGGAGATAAGATAAGCTTCCTGTGTGTGAAATCCTTTCACCTTTGGAAAGGCCTTCCTGTGTCATGAATTTCCAGTGAAAAAAAATTTCCTGTGAAAAGATTTGCAGGAACTGATATAACGTTCTGAATGAAATGGAGTAGATCCCTTTCTGTGTCCTCATTTCACATGCCTCAATAATGGACTGTACTCTTCTGCGTACTGAGGACCATTGATAATATGGTAGTCGGAGGCAAGGGAAGGGCAGGTGTGCAGGCTTAAAACTCTGAGAGAGTACTGACTGCTTCTGACAGGCAGAAGAAGGGTGCTATTTTTTCTCCAAAGCTTCTGACACAAGTCTCTTGGATTAGGTAGACAGTGGACCTATTATGATATAGAAACTCTTAAATGGAATAAAAGGGATGCTCATGAAACAAATGAAGATACAGAATGAAACATCTATCATAATGACCATGAGATGAAAGGGATTTTGCTGCTTGCTTTTTGGATGAGCTCCTAACAGAAAAAAAAACCCTAATATTTAGTCTTGTCTATGGCTATCTATCAGGAAAATGTGTTGCATCATTTGTCTGCTGCTTCCAGGTGCTTAAAAAAGCTCTGTGGTTGCTCCCACTGAAACTTGAGTGCTGTCCAAACGTTAAAATTATTTTCTAAAACGCTCAGTTCATTCTAGAAGGCCATGCCCTACAGGACAAGAACCAAAGCACCCACTGCCCTACTTTGTCGCTATCATTGGCACTTCCCTCTCCGTTTTGCTGGCACAAGTCTTTGTGGAATCATGCAGTAAACTGGATCAAGGGCTGAAAAACACCCTTCTTTTCTGCTCCGTTATTTTGAAGCAGGATCATTTACCTAATTCAGTTTAAAATGTGTTTTGTAGTTCAGCCCCGATCGGGACCAGACTATGCAGTCTCTTTCTCACTCCCCCCGCCCTCCGAGAGAATAGGGAGAGATAATATAAGAAAAACAGCTCCAGGTTTGAGATAAGGACAGGGAGAAAATCCTTAAAGGTACCTTCATGGGCAAAACCAGACTCGACTTGGAGAAAACTATTAATTTATTACTAAAAACAGCAGGATAATGAGACAGAGAACAAGATAAACCTCCTCCCACCCCTCCCTCTTCCTGAGCTTAACATTATCTCCACCACCTTCCCCCGCGGGCACAGGGGGGAAGAGGGAATGGGGGTTGCGGTCAGTTCATCACATGTTGTTTTACACCGCTGCTTCATAGTTGGGGGAAGAACTCCTCACATTCCTCCCCTGCTCCATTGTGGGGTCCCACCCATACGCCACAGACCTTCATGAAACTGCTCTGGCATGGGTCATTTGGGAGTGATGGTGGACGAGAGGCTCAATGTGAGCCAGCAAGGTGCCCTTGCGGCCCAGAAGGCCAACCGCATTCTGGGCTGCATCAAGAGGAGCGTGGCCAGCAGGTCGAGGGAGGTGATTCTGCCCCTCTACTCTGTCTTGGTGAGACCCCACCTGGAGTACCGTGTCCAGATCTGGAGCCCCCGACAGAAGAAGGACATGGACCAGTTGGAGAGGGTCCAGAGGAGAGCCACGAAGATGATCAGAGGGCTGGAGCACCTCTCCTATGAGGACAGGCTGAAAGAGTTGGGACTGTTCAGCCTGGAGAAGAGGAGGCTCTGGGGAGACCTGATAGCGATCTTCCAGTACCTCAAGGGGGCCTACAGGAAAGATGGGCTGTTCAGTAGGGCCTGTTGTGATAGGACAAGGGGTAATGGGTTTAAATTAGAGGGACGTAGATTTAGACTGGATATTAGGAAAAAAATTTTCACAATGCGAGTTGTAGAGCACTGGAACAGGTTGCCCAGAGAGGTGGTTGATGCCCCGTCCCTGGAAACATTCAAGGCCAGGCTGGATGAGGCTCTGAGCAACCTGATCTAGTCGGGGATGTCCCTGCTCCTTGCAGGGGGGTTGGACTAGATGACCTTTGAAGGTCCCTTCCAACTCTAGCCATTCTATGATTCTATGATCTCTTCCATGGAGTGCAGTCCCTCCAGAACACCTGCCCCACCACGGGCCCTCCACAGGTCACAGCCTCCTTCAGGCATTCACGAGCCCTGGTGTGGGGTCCTTCACGGGCTGCAGGTGGATCTCTGCTCCTCCATGGACCTCCATGGGCTGCAGGGGGACAACTTGCTCCACCATGGTCATCACCACAGGCTGCAGGGGAATCTTGGCCAGAAGCCGCATTACTCCTCCCCCTCCTTCTTCACTGACCTTGGTGTCTGCAGCTGTTCCTCTCACAAGAGAAGTTCTTCACAAGAGGCTGGCAGACGCCTCTTAGAATCTCTTCACATCATCCATCTCATCTCCTCTTCACTTCTTGCAGCCAGGCCGAACCAAGTCGGGCCCAGTCGGCTGCCCGGAGGGAGGCCAGAGAGTGAGGCCTGGAAGACCCACAAGGCTTGCGCCTCTCCCTCTGCACCTCTTCCCCCCGCTCAGCTTCTTCACATCTTCTCTTTTTTTCCTGTTTTCCCCTTCTTAAATACGTTATCACAGAGGTGTTACCACGGAACATTCTGGTACCAATTGGCTTGGCCTTGGCCAGCAGTGGGTCCGCCCTAGGCCTGGCCGAGTCCACCAAACAAAGGGGAGCGACTTCTAGCAGTTTCCTACAGAAGTTCCCACCTTAGGCCCCCCCTCACTAAACAAAACCACAACAAGGTGATACCACAAATAATTGTGCCAACAGTGGTAAAGAGATACTACACCATTGTCTAGAAATGAGTGATGGAGATGGGAATATCTCAAGCTGTGTTTTTTCTGTATGGAAAATTTTATCTGGTCTAGTCCACCCGATCACTGATTAGATAAATATATTGTACTACTGAAAGACCCCAGAGGGCATACAGGCACCAATATCCCACATGTATTGAAGTTCATAGCCTAGAAAGTTTCCACAGGGAAAGGACATGCTATGACATCTTTAGAAAAGCGATGCATGTTTGTGAATAGTTTGTGTTTGTTTTTGTTCCATTCCTTTCCATTTTTATTCTTCTCCCACACAAAAAGAATCTTGTTACTTCCTTCTTAATTTCACTTAATCAGTGAATTTTTTTTCATCTCTTATACAAATAAGACAATTTTATTAAATACTGGAAAAGTTAAATTATAAAAATATGTGTTCTAAATATGGCAAACTGTGAATACTCTACAGATGTGTAAATAGTGGTCCCTGTCTAAAGACTTTACAATACAATTTGGAAGAAGACAAAATGAATCCAATAATTAGAAAGAAGAGCACAAAGAAAAGATACTTTTATGATCTGATTCTGGTAAACTGTATCAGGTTGCCATATGCATAATCCATCAAAAAGTATTTCCAAATGAAAGAGTAGCTTGGAGCTACATACCAAGTAAGTGACTGTGAACTTGTTAATGAGCCACTCTGTTGATTGTGAGTGGCCACAACTTCGATCATCATTTGACACTGGTGTGAAATGAACTGGTGACTCTAGTGGATTCCTGATCAGTAACAATCCATATTTCAAGATCACTGTACAGTTACTGCTTGGTCAGCAGGCTCAAAAGGTAGGACCAGACTCCTGTTCCATCTAATGCAGTATCTTGCCTTTAAGAGAGGAAACAATACCAGTGCTCTGAAAAGATGGTGCAAACACCAATTCAGGCCATACATCAATAATTCTTGCTCAGTTTTGAGAGTCAGTGGTGAAGATACACGCTGAAAGTCTATATTTCCCTTACATTTCTAAATGTGTGTTCTTCTTTCTCAAAATATCCATAATTTTTCCAGAGCAGGCCCACTGGCAAGAGACTGTAGAGGAAGCTTTCAGTTCAGCTCCCAATGTCATACATGTTCTGTGAACAAGTAAGACCTCACTCCTCTAGGATGACAACTTTTGCTGAGTGAATTTACTTGAGACTGCTCCTAGTGTCTGGTGTTGGGTTGTTGTTTTTTTTAAGATCTGTAAATCAGATGATGTTGGAGGGAAGTGTTATGAAACATAATCTGAACTCATTTTGTGAGGGTTGGTCTTTCCCACCTTATCCTCACTTCAATTAGCACAGCTGGGTGTGGCACTTAGCAGATAATCCCCCCTCTGGCAGAACAGCTGAATGCTGTTAATCTTTCAAGTTGTCTTTATTTTATCACCCTTGTTCTTTAGCTTTGCACATATGCTTCATTAGAAAATGAAGCACATCAGTAGTGGAAGGACAGAGTAGTTTTCTTTTCTCAGCTGAGAGACTTGATCCTGCATAAAAATGTGAAGTTGTGACAACATTGATTCGTGTACCAGCTGAGGCATGAAAGGCAAGAAACTTTTTAGATATTTTTTTTTTCTTCCTTAGTAACCCTTGAAAAAAATATTAGGAGCTATCTCAAGTTACTGTTGGTTTAAGAATAATGACTATGGTAAAATTTTAATCTATCTAGGTCTTGTTTATGGTTTGGCTGTTGCTACACGTGTAGCAGCAGGAGAAACCAGTCGGGTGTAGCCATGTGTACCAGAAAAGTCCCTCTTGCATGCAGGCATATGTGCATTTGTACCAGGGAAATGGCTCTAAACAATAAGTGTAGAGTAGGTGTAGTGAAGTACAAACACCTTCATAGTATTTTTTTCTTCTCGTTCACCTTTGTCCTTTTCTTCTTTCCCCTTTTCATATGTTATATAGTATTTGAGCCAAATTTAAATTTCAGTAAGTACTCTGATCTATCTCAGTGTTGATAATATGTTAAGAATTATGTCTGTAAACTGTAAATGTGTCCTGCTCTTGCAATGTGTAAGCCAGTCGTGTTCAGTTCTGAGTTTTTTAGGTGTACTATAAGGACTAGTTATTTTTGCAGAATAGTTCATTACATTCTGATTTTCCTCAGGGTTTTTGTTTGTTTTCTTTATTGTGCTCAAGCTCATCTATGCTGAGGTTGGCTCAAAGAGGTAGACTTGTCCAAGGTTAAAAACAGACTTTTAAGATGAAAAGCTCTTAGTCAGAGATTTCCCAGATCTGAGGTCTTTACCACAGCCATTCTGCAAAACCTGAGTCTGATTTCCTTGTATAATAAAGCATTTTTGTATCCCTTTAACTTTTTTAACAGACTTTAAATGTGAACAAACAAAATTCCTCTGCATGGTCTCTTACTTGCTTGAGTGGCATAATTAGCCTTAGACTCAGTGAAAGCTTAAACCCTTTATTTATTTTATAGTATAGACTAAGAGACTAGGATTATATTAAAATCTTCACCAAAAATGGAAGCAAGAGCAGAAAATAATACAGATGCAAATGTAACTAACCTTTCCATTGGAATTTCCTGATTTTGAAAGTGGTTTACCAGACTTGGATCAGATTTTGAGACATTTATGCCTCTGTATAACTTTGTATATACATGGATAATATTAGTCATTAGATAAATGTCTGCAGGAACATAACAGTGCATTCACTTTATTTTTTCATTTAATTTTCTAGATTTTTTTTTTTTCCTTAAGAAAAAAGAAGTGCTTGAAACTTCTCATAAAAATACTCCAAGTAGTATTGCCAAGGATGAGGGAGGCCCATAGATGGGAGCTACCCTGAGACCTGTTAATCATTAGAAGCCCCAAAAATACCATAGGTTGATGGTACCTGACTGTCCTTCTCTTCTCTTGTCCCTCACTTAGAATTTATAGAATCATAGAATGGTTTGGGTTGGAAGGGACCTTTAAAGGTGACCTAGTTCAACCCCCCTGCAAGGAGATCTTCAACTAGATCAGGTTGCTCAGAGCCCTATCCAACCTGGTCTTGAATGTTTTTTGCCAAGCACTGAGTAGTCAGATGTGGGACAATAAGAGCCCACAGAAAGAATGCTATGAGGGGAGAGGAGGACTTGGAGCATTGAGAGAGTTAAGCAATAATGTGTTTGACAACGGCTTGGTGGTTGTATAGCATGTGAAGATGAAAACCTCACTCTACTGCAACTGGGAGACCTGGGTAAAGGTCTTGGGAAAAAGATACTTTCTGCTCCTTATCTGAGGACAACAAAATTCAACAACTTTTTCTCAAATGGGCTTATTGATTTCATGTAAATTAAAAATAAAGTAAACCCTTTCATCTTTTTTGCTAAGAATAAGCTTTGGGGAAAAGTTAGTCCCTCTCCAGTCTCCACAAAGGAATCCCTCTGGCAAAGACAGGATCATTTGAAGAAGCTGACTAAAACTGAAAGGTTTTACAACTATTTTCACTATGGGCAGCAAAATATATCAGAGGCCTGACTTTTCCAGTATTGCAAAATGTATTTTGTGACACTGTCATGTCTCAAAGCTTCTTTTAACCATGTCCCTTCATACACTGGAAGATCTCTCCCCCCTCACAGCAAAAATGGAGTAGGATAGTCCAGTCCCCCTTCCTTTCCAACTGCTGAAGCAAGAAAGACTTCCTTTTATTTTTGCTTTGGGATCCTCAGATATAAGAATGACCCTTTGGAACCATTAGTAGCAGGTGTTAATTAGAACAATCTGGCTGCTCTGATGGACTTCAGGGGCAAGCTGGGGTTTTAAAGCCCAGTACGTGTTCACTCCTATCCCCCATTCTGATGGTGCTTGGCCACAGCCCAAGGTCCAGATCTGAATAATTAAAGCAGAAAGACTGATGTTTCACATTTCAGGCTTTATCATGCTTTCCCCTTGTGCTGATATTTAAATGTATGAATGGACTTTGTGTTAACAGCTAGGGATCTTGGCAAGGAGTCGTAGTGTTCATTTGCTTCAGGGTATTGCTGATAAGGAACAAGGAATGGTTTATTTTTCTCCTTTAATTAAGTTTCTTTAAAGCCACTCAAAAAATAAAGCTATCCTCATACCTTTATAATCAATCTGTATTTGAGTTTTTCAGCATAGTTCGGATAAAATGGGATTCACTTGGGCATTTTTTTCAAAGGTATTACTTATTCCTCACTCATTCTGGTTGCCTTGGTAGTTAGTACACAGATATTTAATAAAAAAAAAAAAATCCAATTTTTTTACTAAATAGCGTCAAAATTTCAGTATATTTCATCATACACTCAATACCTCCCTACTTGATTCCACTCTCTGACCTTGGATAATCAGAACTTAGTACCTGTATTTGGCCATCCAGCATTTTTTGCTTTCTCCTAGACATACAAAAGTATGTCTTGTACTCCATCCTATAAAGACTGGTGTTTGACTGCTTTCTGGACTCTAGCAGTAGGTCTTCTGACAAAATGAACAGTATTTAAATATGAAACTCTGGGCTTCCCTCTTCTACCTCTAAGCTGAACCTTTTAGAAGCAATGTCGCTGTGGAATCTAATCTTTGAGGTTGGCCATGAGATAACTGGTGCTGGAGACTCTTATCTGCATAGCATCTCTAAATATCAGCCTAGGAATCTGAAAAGAATCTGTTGCTGCTGTAAGGAGCAACTGCATACACAGAGCAGTAGTGGATGCATTCCCTTTGTGACCAAACTCAGAAAATGCCCTAAAATAATTGCTCAGTGACAGTGCATTACATTTCTAATCTTAAAAACCAAAACCATGTATTAAACTCATTCAGAGAGTTTTCAAGTTCTGTGTAAGTTTTTTTTCAGGGTGTTTAGAGAAAGCCGAGTAGTAGTTTTTCAGCTACTGCTTCACATTTTATCCTCCATGTAATGGAACTAAAAGCATTTCTGTGTGATTCGAAACCATCTGGCGGAGAGTCTGCAGGCGTAATTCCAGAGATGTTACTGCACCTTGTATGCAAGGACCTCAGAATAAAATACCACTGACAAATATTTAGGTGAGGTTACATTGGCAATGCTCTAATGACAACGCAAAATACATCGTAATGCTATACATCAAACACACCAGAAATGTGGTAATCAAATGCCAGGGGATGCTGGGTAGCTGGGTGGCTGCTGCGTGCTCATGGTGCAGGGTTCTCACTTGGGAACGAGTGAGGTGAGGTTCTCGTGCTGCTCCCAGTGTTTGCCAGTGTGTTTTCCAACATAACTGAACACACAAAGGCTATTGATATGCCGTTTGGCTAGGAAAACAGTGGAACAGTTTGTGAATGTATTTTTTAAAACAGATTTTGCTTAAATGCCACTCCTATTGTAGAGTAAGGGTCACAGAAAAAATACATGTAGCTATGGTGCAAAATTGGTATTTAAGTACCAAATATTTCCTTCCCCATGCACCACCCCAAGTGAGAAAGGTTTATATGGGAAGCGATACTGGTAGTGGCGGTTCCCATCCGAACCCTGCTATGGAGTTAACACATGGCAATGGTGCGAGTTGTTAAATTTCCCTCTGTTTCCACTTCTTACTCTGTAAAGGAGGGGGGAAGATTATTTGCACTTAAGGAGTTTATAAACAGAGCGATTCCATAGTAATAATTTTTAAATATGTTATTTTTTCATTTGCTATGAAAATGTTTGGTTTTTTTTAACAACAAAACTAAAGAAATTTAAAAAATAAAGCTTGAATTTTAAAAGCATTTAGCCAAGTTTTCAAAGGTTTTATAATGAACAATTTTTCACCACAAAGCTTCATGGAAATTTTTAGGTTTTTGTGTTTTTGTTGTTTTGTTTGTTTGGGGTTTTTT
>WHYT01015005.1:298855-346534 GCA_009806455.1 Tetrax tetrax
AGACAAAAAAAAAAAACCAAACAGTAAATCTCCAGAGTTGTCAAGCTACCTCAATCTTAACCTTCCCTCACCTTTCCCGTCCCCCCTATTTGCCCATCTACAATGAATGCCACTCTTTCTGGTGGATTTATATGGTTGAGTACTCTAAAGAAGATCTCACAACAAACCAAAAGTGTTTTTTTTAAGCCCTTGTAATGTCCACAACTTTTGATCACTTCTTGGAAGAAGTTGTTGTGACCCTTTGATGATAAATCACTTACTGACATGCAAGGGTCCACTGTGTCTTGCTCCCACTCATGGTCTCTTTCATCTTCAGAAAATTTCTACACAGAAATATTTCTTTCTGACTAAAAGTTCAGCACCCTTGGTGGGATTTTTTTCTTGTAGCAAGTATGCTGCTGACTTGATGTTGTAGATTGCAGGGATAGTGAGATCTAAATCCTGAATGCTATGTGGATTTGCTGGCTCTGATCTGTAAGCAGGCAAAAATGGCTTTACTGTCACTGAGCTTACAAAATCTTGGCACCTGGCTACCAGAGAAAGGCTTTGCCCATCCCTCCCTGTCCCCCACTTCCAAGATGATCTCTGGTTTGCAGAGTTGGAGTACCCCTTAACTGTGGTCCAAAACCAGCTTTTAAATGCTTTCAACCACTTACATTCACTAATTGTGCTAAGGTAGTACATGGATTTTTAAAATTTTAAGTCATCCTATGAACTGATGACTTTCATAAATCCTGAGATCCTCATCAACTAAAATCCCCAGAGGATAGTGGTGTCTTAAGATTTATGATAACCTTTCACAGGTCATACTCTCGTTAACCCTGAGCCAATTTTGCAGACTTCTGAGGAAGAACACTGTGAGCTGGAGGCATGGGTAACAATAAATACATCTGATATGCACAGAGACTCTCCCTTTCATTCCCTTTTCACTGCCGTCATGCTAAGAGGAGGGTGGGAAGTAGCCAGGCTTCCCTGGCAGAGTGAACTTTTCTGTGCACAGCTCCCTGTTACACGCCATCTTCCCACATCATGCGCTCTTGCAGTCTCATGCGTGGAGATTACGGCAGAGGCAAGAGAAGGGAACCTGTCTGGGTGGTGCTGCAGCAGTCCTTGACGGACGCAGGGCTTTGGTGAAGCAGCTGGTATAGATTAGAGCAGCTCTTGGATTGCTTTCATCTATAGAAGGGCTGGGCTGGCAAAGAACTGGCCCCAGGATAAGAGAAATGCATTGGCTTTTTATGGACCTCAGCCTCCTCCTTAGTTACATCTAATGAACAATGGCACAGCTGAGAATGAGGCCACACACAGTCTGGAGAGTTTCTTTTGGTAACTAGATCTTGGGAAAGATTTCCATCCAATACAGAATTTCATGGATTTCCTTTGTGAGAGTTGTGAAAATAAACAAATAAACCTAGTCCTGCAGCTGGAATGTTTCTGACACCATGAAATGAATTTGATTTCCCTGGTTGGTGGTATCCCAGAGGCACTGCTCCTTTTAGAGGGCCTTGTAACAGATACTCATGGTATCTGAGCACATATAGGTGTGGTTCTTCCAGTAAACTGTCAGCTATCTGGAATGAAAGTACACACTGAAGATGAGACTTTTATTTTTTTATTTTATTTTTATTTTATTTTTGTTGCATTAATAGGAATTTGGCCACCAGAGCTAAGTTACTGCTTCAAGGAGTCTGTCTTTAGGAGACTGCCATCTGTATACCACGTACTGTCCACAATAACTGCAACTGCTCAGACCTCAACATGTTTCCCACAGCTTTCCCGAGCTGGTTGAGCCAGTTGTGCAAAATCAAAGTGACACTGACAAATGTTATTACTTGATTATTACACCTTGTTCAGGCATAGCAGGTTTTTTTTGTTTGTTTGTTTTTTTCCCCCCAGCATTAGCAAGCATTTATTTATGATAATTTTGTTTGGTGTTCATCCCTTAATTTTCTCTATTTAGATGTACTTTGACAGCTGGTCTGGCAACACAAATGTAGTATTTTCTTTAGTACATATAGTATAGGACTACATGCCCCCACTCTTAGGAATGACAAAATACTTATCTCCAGAGAAGGTGCACAAAAGAACAAACACTGTGTTTTCAATATTTACTAAAGGTGAATAGTGCCAAACATAACTCCATCTTTTGTAGTCAGGAAGGTTATTCTAGTCCAATAAAATACCATTAGTAAATAAGAGGGGGAAAAGAGGGAGAAAGAGACTTGGGTATAAAATTTGCAGATAGGTTAAGCATGAGAATGTACAGGGCTGGCTTTCAGCTTTGCCCCAAGGCCCTTCAGCTTTATATGTCACAGTTTTCCCTCTGTCAAACTGGCACAAAGGGGTTTTAGTAACCTGTCTATAACCAGCAGTAGGTTTATGGAGCAGCAATTGTTAAAGAAAATCTCAGGATGGATGCATTTGAAAAGAGGAAGGACACAAAAAGGGTGAGACTTCATGAGAAGGACCCCAAGCAAAAGAGGGGAAACATAAACACACACATGCATTCCTTTTTGAAGTCTGCAGAATGAAACATCCCTGCAAAACATCAGGCAAGTTCCAGAGAGGAGACCAGGTAGCGGGTGGTACCATGCAAGTGGTGGCAGCGAGTAAAAGGTAGGATCACTTCTTTCAGCATCAATGCTCCATTTCATCTGCTTAAATGTCTAGTCAAATCTCAAGTAAGAGCGTGTGAACACATCACAGACAACTGAATGCCTGTGCAGAGCTATATTCCTTTTCCTGTCCATGTATACCCAGGTCTGGTCACATGTCTTTCCAGAGTGAAAAAACAGCCAGAAACCACAACATTTAATCATGTAATGCCTTTGCAGGATGTCTGAAAGAATTTCCAGCTATGATAGCTGTGATTTGACCTTCATCTGTTTTCCATGGCTTGGTGAAAAGCGTGATTTTCCAATACTTTCTCATTTTTATTTGTGGTCAGGCCAGTAAAAAGATTGCACCTTCAACTTCCTGTTTTAAAATTATTATTTTTAAATGTTTAGAAGGTGATGTAATGTGGAGAACTGAAGCAGAGAACTTTTCTCAAGAACTTGAAAACCATAGTCTATACCAAGAATACAATGTGTAAATGAAATACTGGCTTCAGGAGCCACTAGGGAGTACCAGACAATAAAAAAGGATTAGGTTGTTCATTTGCAAACGTGCTCATACACTAGCACAAAGCATGAACTTCAGTGAAGCAACTCATTTTAGACCCTAATTTACTTCTGCTGCAGTTTGCTGTTATCTGTTCTTAAAGCTGTTGCTGGGAAAATTGAATCACCACTGTGGTTTAAAATTCTTATACACAAGGTAAAAATTAATCTTGTATCAATACATAGCCACAAATAAATCATATATGCTTTAATTCATTCTGTTGCTGACATACTAATTGCCTGGCTGGTTTTGGATGGCTGAGGGGTCCATCCCTAATGTTTTTAGATGACATGACAAGGGTGGCAACCTTTCCTGGACAATTTCACCATTGCTTATGAATATATTAGAGCTGTTTTAAAGTTTCTGGTCACCAAAAAGATGTTGTGATGCCCATACTGAGGCCTTTAGTAAAGATTAAGTGGGACTGCATTGCTCTTTTAGCAGTTAATGTCACATCTGAGTGAAACCCTGAAAGGGGAAGACCCTCATGAGGCCTTATTCTTTTCTTGCTGTTCTTATATACTTGTTAGTGCCATCCCTTTGAGCCCCACTAAATGGATCATTTGTATAAATGAATATAGCCTTCCAACAGCTCTGTGAAGTACCCCGTACTGCTGCCTCCACATTTCTGATGGAGACTGAAGCACTGAGAAGCAAATGGCTTCCTAAATGATGTCTGAGAAGCAGACACTCTCCTGTTTTCTCCTTCTGTGATTTAACCTTGTGGCCTGCATCTGCTTTTCCAGTGTGATAGCTGTTGAAGGTTTGAGGCAAATCCTGTTTAAATCAGCATGAGTCGTTCTGCTGGCTCTTATCAGGCTCTCTGTGCTTTGGTGTTATGGTAACGGTATGACCCACGGTTGACTTGTAATTATACACTTGAGGAGCACAGAGAGTGATAGAATGAAGCTGATGTTTTATTCCAGTAATAAGCTGACTGAATAGGGCAGGATTTACTGCAGCTGGCCAGGACTAATGGCTGTGAGTATTGTGGTGGCTGTGAGCTTGCTCTCTCTTGTTTGAGTGGAAATTCTGAGGAAAAACTGACTCCACCAAGACCGAAACATACTTACTAGTGGGAATAAAAGGGATCACGTGATATGGGGATGTCTGTCTCTGGGCTGGGAATGCTTCCAGGCAAGAGATGAGGAGCCAGCTTATTGGAAGTTTGGGTCAGGACACACAAGCTGCTGCTGAAAGGGCCTGTCTACAGTCGTCTTCTGCATATCCAAACAGGGAATCTCCTCTAAGGGAGAGAGGGCTTTTTTCCCCATTCTGTTTTCCCATTGCTGATCTTCCAACTGTTTAAGTGAGCAAAATGTGGACCTACTTATATGCAATGGTACCTCTAATACTTTCTAGGTGGTGAGGAACCCCACTGAAAGCTCCCTACGGCGTGAGTGCCGTGTCCTTCCTCTCCCAGCAGGCTGTGATGCAGGGCTGGCTGCTAGCGTGTGCATCGTCTGTGCTTAGCACAGGAAGGAAATGAAATAGAAAGATTTTTTAACAAGAGTTATGAAGTCCTGGTGTGGATGGATCCTGCTTTCCTCAACATAAAAGGTGTCCTTGCCTAAATGGCTATAGCCTTCTATACAAAAGAACTTCACCTAGCATTCACACGCCGTAAAACTATTTGTATATTTATAGTAGTTTCACTTGTATTCTGTCTTAGATCAAAAAGTAGCTTCTTATTAAAATAGAAGCATGATATTAGTCTCTTCTGTGAGGGGTGGAGGAGTAAGAGACAGAAAAGCACATGTGTGCACATACATGCACATGTGAAGATAAACATCCAGGTACCCTGATAGACCAATACTTTGGGAGTATAACAGTACCAAATAACCTAGAAAACATTTCTGTTTTCCATGCAGTGCCATATCTGGAAGGCACAGGAATACATGGAGTACAGAAATCTCCTCTAGGTGACTTCTTGCTCCTGTGGTACTTTTACATAAACAAATAACCCAGGAGTCATGTATGCATGAATGTGCATCATTACAAAAAGAAGTAGATTCTTCTACTGCCTGAATCCAACAAAAATGAACATTTGAATGAGGACAGCTTGTATGATTCAGATAATATTCTGAACTTCCACTTTGATTTTTGAATGGTGTTAGCTTTCATTGAAATACTGTGTTATAGATCTTTCCCATCCTCTGAATTCCCCATAAATAAGAATCCTACTTAAAGCCAAATTCAACACTCATGGAACTGCAGAGATGAATTTGGTTCATCATATCATAAGCAATTATTGTTATATGGATTTTTAATCTGGTTTCTTCCTCTACATTTTTTTTTCTGGTTGGGCTTTGTTCTTGGACACACTCTCCTGTATTATTCTTTTGTTATAATTCAGCTCAAGTTACCCTCTTAGAACTGCTTTTGTTTCTGATTCTCATGGATTTAATTCAGAAAAAAAATGCACTTGGTATATTATGATTACTTCTGTCACAGGACTTATTAGATATTAACTCATACATGCTAATAATGTTGTGAAATAATTTTTAAAAATTGTTAACGCAGTATCACATTTGACTTCAGAACCAAGTAAAAAGCAATCTCTATAGTCATATAATCCCAGATACATTTTCGTTTTGAAAGCTCAGTAAGAAATCTGGCTTTAATTTTGACTTGTGGCTCTTGTTAGGGCTTGTTAACTTTATTCATCTTTCTTTTTACCCATGCAGTGCTTCTTTATTTTTAAATTTAATATTAATTGCCAATAGCTGAACGACAAATGGGTACTGTAGTATGAGTATTCCAGTTAAGATTTCTCTTCTGTGTAGTAGTCTGTTCACTTTTAACCTGAAAGAAAGAAAACAAAAATATTGTGAGGGAGTAGCACACTTCCTTCTCAACTGATAGAGCTAACAAAGAAGAAACCAATGCCTCTTTCAAAGTAATCCTTAGGATGCTCTGCCTTCCTCAGTCGTTGCCATCTGTTGTGAGAAGTCATTTAGACACATAGGGATGGCACTCCTTTTATTAGGGTAGAATTTGCTTTTAGGTTTGAGACAAGGATCCTCTGTTGGAAAAACAATTACAGTAAACACTTTATCATCGCAGTGGACTGTCTTTCACATTGTCTAATCTAATGCTGTTACTTCAGTATTTCATGGAATACACTTGGAAATTCCAAGGAATTATGTCATTTTGTTTCCCATTTTGCTGCTAATGGCTGCAGAATTGACACACACTGAACTTTCTCACAGAAACTATTTACTTTTATTTTGTCATTGTTCTGATTAAAAAAAAATATTTTTTACACTGAGAGTGAATGGAAAGTTTAACAGCTTAGAAAAAACAGCATCCTGTTTTCTGTTTGATACTTCTTGCTTAGTCTATTTCTGTGTCATTTCCATTCTCCACATCCTCAGCAAATACACAGCACGTCCTTCAACACTACAGATTTTCCTTGGGACTTGTCTTGCACATATTTTTAACCTTTGTTTTATGTTTTGTAATACACACTCCCCACTGAGCAGGGGCATCTATAGCACAAAGGTAACTTGTACACGAGACCAAAGTCTTCCTCCTGAGATATCAATAATCTCTGGAATAGCATGGTCTAAATGTATTTTTATGGCTTCAATCTTACTCCAAAGATAAACACTTTCTCTTATTAGCTGCATTCGCTCCTAATCATGCCAGTGGTAATGGCCCTGAAGTTGCAGAGTAGTTTCTCCTTCTCTTTTCTTCCATTTTGCAATGGTGCTTGTCACTGTTTGAAACAAAAGATCTTTGAAAACATAATGTAGCTTGAGGTTGGCAAGGGACACCTGTGTGCAGTTCGATGCCCTTGCAGTGCTTCACAACAGAAGTTATGAACCGTTCATAACAGAATCTAAATTAACAGTTTATCTGGAAATGTGCTGGGAGGATGTATAAAACTAATCAGGGAACTGATAATTATTAAGTAATACCCTCTAAAGTTTTCTGACCTCCTTGGATTATCTTAGTGGATTATTTTAATGCCATATGAGTGCCATTAATTGCAGATCAGTAAGTGGATTGCACTCGGTGTATGGATACAAGCTCACAAGGGCAGAAAAGAGGTCAGCCTGTTGATGCTCCCGGGCATGCAGGGGCTGTCTTGCTGAGCTGTCTTCACCCAGGGCCTTGCTTGGTTTGGAAATGCTAGGTCAGAAATGTGTACCTATTCAGGGGATGTATGTCTTTGTACTGGATACACTGAGGGGAAGAAACAGAAATGTGTACATCGATTTAAATCTCCCTAGAATCACTTGGAAAAGCTTCTGGACCCGAGCTGTGGTACTAAATATTTGAAGGCAAATTCAGTTTTCCAGCAACTACATGCAACTACACTGAAGCCAATTGCATTAAACTTGCAAGATTAAGGAGAAAGCTAGGTTGTTATCATTTGAAAATGCTCTGAGAGTGGGTCTATAATGTCACTTATCTGCCCTGCTCCTCAAATAGTAGCAGTAAAGAGTAAATAATTTTAATGGTGAAACATCATCATTCTTTACATTATATTCTCTGGGCCTGGCTCATTGTGTTTGCACCTAGTATGTTTTCACAGTGTGATACAGAAAGTAAAACTTGTCCTAAAGTGTTTACAGAAGACTGAAAGATGGAAAATAAACAACAAAGATGGTATTTTTGTAGTTCCTTACACTTAGCCTTTTTCAGACTAGCATAAGCACTGAGTTCAGAACCATTGGCTGTTTAATGCAGTCTAATACCTTTAAATTCAGTATAGGTCACACAACAGAATTGTTGCATAATTTCTTTTTCATAACTAAACTAAGATGATTCTGAAACTTTTTACCATCAACTAAAATTCTACCATTTATCCTCCTTTTCAAAACACATGCAATGTGATCCTTCCTCTCTCTCCCTTATGTGCCAGAGAATGTAAGCACTGGTGCTAAAAGGCATCCTACAGCAAATAGAGTTGCCTTTATCTTTTCAGGGTACTCCTTAAGGAGGTGGATAAATTTGCAGCGGTTAGGATTATGTGGCGGGATTACATGCCTAAGACAATCAGTGAGAATCTCTGGAGTGAGTTAAAGCTGGGAAACTTCTCACTTGTTAAGGCAATGTCTCATATGCTAAGGCATCTGGTTCGCCCTGGTTTCCTGTCTACCTCCAGAGAGCCCTGTCCCACAGGTACATCTACCATGACTCCTAGACAAGGCTGTGGTATCTGCTGTCTCTGATTTATCCCTCAGTTTAGCCTTTTCCATCTTCCTGCGTGCAGGGAGTCTACTCAGTTTCCTCAGTAGTGCTATATGTCTGGAAAACTCTAGCAAGCACAGGGAAAGGCTTTGCATGAAAACAGCCATTTGCTTCTCTTAAGTCTCCACAAAAAAAAAGAAGACAAGAGTTTCAGGTCCCACCCTTAAACAAGATCCAGGCCTCACCAGCAGAGCCAGGAGTCATTTTAAAGATGATTTGGCAAAAGAAATGCAGACGGGAAAGTTTCCTGCAGCTAGTGTGTTTGAGTGGTGACCTTTATCTTTCTCCAACTGAAAATGAAAACTCTTCCTACTCTGCATGACCTCTGGTGAGGTTGAGTCAGTTGCATCATGATGAGATGCTATATAACAGCATCTGTTTCTGCTGTGTCCGTTTTTCATATGTGTCTTTCCATGTCATGAACTTTTCCTCTCTTTATCTTTCCCTCTCCCATTTTTGCTCCCTCTTAATCTTATTTTTTTTTTTAAATGTCCTTCTCTCAGTCGGTAGTGTGACAGTGAGAAAGAAGCTAGATGCATGAGAGGGGAATGAAGACACTTGCTTTTGATTTTCCTCCAGTTTCAGTCTTTTGCAGTTTAACTAGTTGTCTCTGCTGCAAGGGATCTCTGCAATGACTTTACCAGTCTGCAAGTGTTACGATGGACTCCAAATTAAATGAATTTCCATGTTGGCACAGCTTTACATGTGTTCCTGATAGGAATGGGTCAGGGAAGGACTTTCTAGATGTAGTTGGTAAGAATGCTGGCTAGGGAAACATTAACTCTCCATTGAGAATGAATAAACTTTTAGTACAGAGTAGCATGCCAAATTCAAGTCAGAAATTTGATCTTTTTCCTGCATTCTCTCTCTTAATCTAGTTCTTTAGTTAATTCTTCTTTCCAGTAGCTGTTTCCCTTGGAAAACATTGTGCTTGCAAAAGCTCTCTTCATGTAAAGAGCTCTGATTTCAGCTGTTTGTCTGATGGCTGACTAGGATATAAAATCCTCAAAGTTAAATAAACCACGGAGAATGCAAAGACAGCATGTATAATATGAAACCAAGTCTTAAAGATACAACTCCTGGCAAATACTGAAACTGATGCTTAATGATAATATCATTGTCACTTACCCTTTGTGGTGTTCTAAACACTACATCTTTAAGAGGGATCTTAAGAGTATAAGGACCTTTACTGCTCCATGGCTTTTCTTTCTCTACAGAACTGTTTTCTGTGCAGGTAATTTTTTCTTAATTCTCATTTTGATACCTTTTTCTTGCAGATGAGGTCCGTTTTTGCTTGTCAAGTTGGAGGCCTTTATAGCCTCTGCCTTTGGAACAGCTGCTGTTCTAGAATCTGCCCTGCAGTCAGGACAAATTTCTGAATTTGTTTCTGGAAAGGCAGGGGAGAAAAATTCTTTATGTGAACCTGCAGTGCTTTTCACTATTATTGACAGAAGAAAGGCAGGGACAGTACTTGAGCACACTGATTGTTGCTTTGTTATCCTTCCTGGACAAGGGCTGTCCATTTGCTTGCGTAGTGCACAGCATAGTAAAGCCACAATTCTGAGAGAGACTTTTTGGCACTCATGTAAGATGAGTGGTTAATAGTAAATCTGCCATGGAGAATGGCAGCCTTGGTAGTAAGATAAACAGATGCAATGAAATAGGTCTCTTAGTCTCAGGTTTATATATACTGCAGATTCTAAGCTGAATTCAGCCCTGAAGCGTGACATCTGAGTAAGAAGGTTTCACCAGATCAAAAGATATGTGAATCACAGGCAAGCCATGTGAAAATGAAGTTAGTATCTAGAAAAAATGACTCCCTAAGTATCAGAAAGAATCCTCTGAAGCACTGAGGTATATGGACAGATGTAATTTATAGATAAGGTAGCAGAAAAAAAAAAAAAAAAGCTTTTATGATTTATTTTGAGTTAGGAAGTTTGGGTCTGCTGAGGATCCCTTGATAAGTGTGATGACAGCCAAGAGCACAGACAATACTACATGTGATGATGACACTTAGAGAAAACAAGTGTGTGGGAAACAGGATCCCACTACAAGCACCAGCTGGAAAAACCTAAAGAGTTCTGCAGAAGGGCCACTGGGAGTACACTTTAAAAGCAAGATGAGCCCATTAACTAGTGGCTTATGGTAGCCTTTACATTGGCTCTTCCTGGTGCTGTAAGAACTGGTTATAACCATTTTAGAAACAAAGGTGCATAAAAGCAGGTTTGCCCGTGGAAATGTTTGCTCACTTCCAAGGCTGTGCAGCAGGCAGCGCAAGTAGGTGTAAGGGGTAAGCCCCCTCTCTCTGCAATAGTATGTTGGCAGAAGAGAAGTGTGATACAGACTGGTTTCATCCTCTGACATCTTTCTTGTACCTCAGGAACAGGTTCATGTGCAATCAGAAGACCTGAGCTCAGAGCTCTAATAGGACACACATTTGTTTCAAGATATATAACAACCAGGAAGTCCACAAAAGAGGATCTATTTTGCCCTTTTTCACACCCATTTCCAAGATTGCATCTATCCAGATGAGGAGCAGTGTTAATGTTTCTGAAGCTACTTTATTGTTTGTTTGTTGTTTTTTTTTTTTTTTTCCCCAGGAGATGCTCTTACCCACAGTGTGAGTACCTGTTGTTGAGCAGATGCAAACAGATAGCAGTCTCAGCATGATGCAGCTTTATTCTCACAAAGGCAGAAATGCTAAGTCTTGCTATTCAAACGGCTGTAAAAGGAAAGCTACTTAATGTAGAAGGAGCAGTGCTAGCAAGCTTAGCTGTGCTTTTACTAATACATGTGCACCTACTTTTGGCAGAGACTACACTGCATTTAAAAACTGCTTGCAGGTGCTTTTTGGGGGATCTAAACCTGTCCATGTGGGTGTTTTTTTTTTTTAAACAGCAGCAGGAGATTTTAATCATGCTGCAGATTTCACACTTGAAAGAATTCACAAAATATCCCATCCTAAGTTTGCTGAAGAGGTAGAAAATGTTAGGCTTAACTGGTCTAGTGTTGGGGAATGTATAGAAGGATTTCCATCCAGCAAGCAAGCAAAGGTACATCAGAATGAGAAAAAAACTCACATCTAAGGAAGAACTGGGTTAAAAAAAAATGTAGTTTTAATCTCATCTTTTTAAATTAGGGCTTGAGTGAGAGCCTGAAAATTGAGTTTCTATATTGATTAGGAAGTAAACGTCTTAATTTTCAATCTCCTTATTACAAGTTTATATCAGAGTTTATGATGAGTTGTTAGGGTGATGAATTACTCAAAGTTCAAGGCACCGAACTTCTGCTGACGGTTGTATTTGGTAGTTGTTAATCTAGCTTCTGATAGTGGATTTGTAAAAATGGACTGTTCTGACATTCTTTCTCCTTGGAATGACCAGCAATGTGGTGCGTGTTTACTTCTTCATTACCTCAGTATCATCTTTCCATCTTTTCTTCCCACATGTCCACTTGTCTGTGGTAAAGGCATGAATAAAGAATTAATGGTGTCTCTCTTCTCCCACACCACTCAGTACAGTTTTGCATCTTACTCAATACCAACAACTGTGAAATTTCAAACAATGATCTATCAAGTTCATTCTGAATGCTGGAGGCATCAGAGAAAGGCAGTGCTTATGTCACATCTCCATGTCTTTGGTCTACAGTTCAGTATTTTGGCTTCTTTGGAACACAAACTGGATTTCATCCTTGATCTTTGGTGATCTGCTGAAACAATAATGCATGAGCTGTCATTACCCCTCTCTTAATTTGTAAAATTATAGAAGCTATTGGCATGAGTGTTTCTTCCCAATCCTCACAGTAATCCATCTCAGGTACTCAAGTACCTGAAACAACATATAGAGCTACTGGGTGGGTTATCTGTTGGGAAAAGTTTCTCCTTTGCTCCCCTCCCTTCCCTCCCTCAGTATTTCATATATGCTTTTCAGTAGGGAAGTTTATAAATTAAGTTTCACACAGAGAAAAGGCGTAAGAGATGCCAAGATATGAAAGCTGTTCTCATTTAGACTTCTTAATAGACAACTTGTAAAACTCATGTTCCTAGTGCAATACTACTGCTCCTATCCAATTCATCCCCATGTGCCTCAGATTTGGGGTAGGAAGAGGCAAAGATGGGCCATATCAAGTCTTTGCAAACACCAATGGTTGCAGTGTCTCTGCAGAGGTGTGGGTGGGATACAGGACATGACAACATGACCTTTAGTTCTCTCCATTGGAACACTTGCTTTGGAGACTTATTCTGTCAGGGATCCAATCTGAGGACCAACCCTGCAACCTGCTTAGACTGCCTAAGGAGGTCCAGTACACCTCTTAAACCTCTTTCATATGAAAGTTGTTCCAGATTTATGCCTATTCTCCAATATTTTGTTTCTATTTTATGTAAATAAGGGTGTCCTCTTTAGTCACATGTGCATTTCACTAGGTTCTAAATCCTAGAAATCTCATGATGAGATAAGCTCCATAGATGTTATTTAAGTTGAGATAACTTGCCACAAAATTCTTTTCCTACTCTTTGTGAGACACAAAATTGCATGCTCCAGGGAGACGCTGATGAGGGAAGTATCTTTTTCACTTTGTGTTAAATTTCTTGAATTCTGTTCCTTTAACACAACTGCTTTTGATGCAAAGCAGTGCAGGAATGAGAGTCAATACACTTTACCTTTATCCTTAGTGATCTTAAGGGTACTAGAGTTACATGTTTGAAAGGTTTCCTGGAAATTGCTATCCCTCAGATATTTTCTTTCTCTGACAGTTTGCCAAACCTGGCCACAACGTAAAAAGAGTGACTGGAGAAAATATAGTTTTACTATTGGCTTTTTGTTTGGCCGTATGACTCAAAAAGAGTTGTTAACTTGAACTCCAATAAAAACTCCACACTGCTCATTTCTAAATGTGTATCGCAAACTCAGTCAATGTTTTGGGTACTTTCTGTGACTCTCCTGATTTTCTGTTGATTGCAGGAAATCAGGAGAAAGCAAAGCCAGTGAGAAGGTGTTAACAAAAGAGCTGTGAAACCAATTTCATAGTAGAAACAATGGAAATAGCATGTTTTATGAAACTGCTTCATCTTCCTCATCTTTTTCCTTTGTCACATTTGTACTATTCTTCACATTGTCCTATCCCAGAAGAATACACTTCTGCAGGAAAGTTTACCTTGTTTCTCTCTTCCAACCCTTTCATTAAATGTATTTAAGGGAGCTGTTCATATCAGACATTCTCTGTTGGCATCTCCTTTATGTGTCCAGCCAGCTGTGAGATAGAATTAGCCTTCATGGATTGTAAAGCACTTTTAGAGCTAAATTTGAGGCTGGGAAGAAGTGCAGTATTTATGCAATGTAAACAAGCAATAGAAGTCAGCAAGGCAGAAAGGATGATTGGGAACTTGGTCACAGAAGTATAGACTGGAAGCATAGGAGAGCACTTATCAGGTCCTAAATGCAGTCACATTTAGGGCAAGTGTGAATTAAGCAACAGCTGCTGGTTGTGGGAAAGGAAACTTGGATGTACATAGCTTATAGCCTTTGTTGGGGCGTACACCCAAAAATCAGCTTAGACTTAGCCAGAGACAACAATCTAGTATAACAAAAGTATAGTTACATTGTCATTACAATTTTATCATGAGGTCTGTCGTCCAATATGAGATTGATTTCTGTCAGATCAAGCCACCTGATCTACCTATGCCTCAGGCTACTTTTCCATGGTGGAGATAGTGGTTTATGTTTTTTTTTTTTTTCACTTTAAAAATGCTTAGAAATTTACAGTGCTTGGGCAAAAATTGCTAGTGATAATTTCAGTAGAGATTTGTTGAACTGCAATGAAAACAAAAGTATTTTCAAAGCATCTAAAAAAATGGAGCGCCATATCCTCTTGTGGTCTGAAGTGGAGAGGCTGCAGCTGATGTCAGTGGATCTGTGCTGATTGATGCATCAGCAGAGTCTGGCCTAAGGTTTATGAAGGCTATTTTATATGTGGGTGGAAAAGTAATGTACAAGACCTCTGCCTCTGGCTGTCCTCTTATTGTTGGCCGTTGACTCAGTCCTTTCAGCATAAGCTCTCCCTGCTAGAAGCACCCAGTGCTCTAAGTGACAAATGGGATGCTGAAATAATGAAAAAATGGCACAATCAAAAGTCTGGCATCTGAGAATCTGTACTTTTGCAGAATGTTCAGTCAGTTTGTAACAGCGTTTCAGGACTAGCACGCTAACAGGTTGAAATATGCTTTAATCCGCTTACGTAATTTAAGCACCTGTGGGAGTGGTGGACATCCGTTAAATTATTTCTTATGGTGGGACTTCTATCATATTGAACCAGATGCTGCTTTCCATGAGATATGCTATTGTGCCTGGCCCAGACAAAGTTGAATAACTCCATCAAATTTGATTAAGCTATAAAATAGGTCTCTGGTATGTGTTAAAATGCATCAGAGCAGATCCTTGGCTCTTCTAAGCACTTGAAAAGGTTTCCTGAATGTAACTTTATCAGCCATGCTGCAGCTGACAGTTTTTCCCCTTCCTTCAATATTACTTTTGACTCTTTCTGCATCATTACCCACCCTACAGACAAACATTCATAACGGCTGATTTAGTTAAGAAGGAGAAATACATTGGTGTGAAATGGCTCAGAGGTCTCCTTTATTGCTGTATATCACAGAAAGGTATCCAAATTAGAGCAAACTTGATTTTAAATGGAACAAAGAAAAATTATTCAAGTCCATGTTCTGCGTTATTTACTCTCTCACCATTTGGTGAATTAATACACTTGATAACAACATAGCCCTGCATATTTTGTGGACTTAGATCCAGTCCTGTGTTTCTCCCATGCCCAGATTGCCCTTGATCTCAACAGGAGTTTGGAATTTGGCAGGAATGTGAGGGCAAACAGTCATGTAAGGCATGTGCTCTCTTGACATGAGTTACAACTGAGATAAGACCAGACCAGAAACCTCATATGTGTAAATAATGTACACAACTGCACTATCACTTTTTTTTTTCAGTTCCTTTCTGAAACATTTTCTCTAAGAGCTCTATTTCATTTATTTATAGTTGAAATTGTCAACATCTACTGGATAGGCCTGAACTATGTTTTCTGTCTTAATTTCTGTGTTGGCTCCCAAGGAAGGATAGTTGCATCTATTTGCAGAGCACCAAGCACTGTTCCTTTGTGGCTTTGTGCTCTGTAATCTGTGCTTGAACCAGTTTGGTTTGATTCTCTTGAACTGACTGTTTAGACTGCAGCCAGTTCCCAAAGCCTCTATTACAGCTCAGTCTCCAGGGTAGCCTTTTCTTTACTTTTTGCTGCTCCGTTTTCCAGGACCAGCTTGATATTCTGCTTGCTGCCATGTTACCCAAGTGCTCTATCACCTCTTGCAACCTCTGGGCAGGTGGAACTTGACTCATCACCTTCTGCCCACCCAGGCTGGGACACTGATATCTCTATTCCCCAGTTCTTGAAGGATCTGGGTCCTGTTCACATCCATAGTGCTGCTTCCCATACTCCCTACACTTTCACTTAATTAAAAAGTAAAATATACAAAAGACAGCATGCCAAGTCAGAAATCATAAAACACAATCACTGTTAAATAATGTGCCCTACAAGAGCTCTATGTAGGTTTCTGTAGGTCTCAGCAGCTGCAAAAAGTATTGGGTTTAAGTCTTATAAATCCTTTATTAAGAGAAAAATTTATGGCTTGAGCACAAGCCAGAGCTATATTCCTTTTTTTTTTCTGAGTCAAAGAAATAAAAGTGTAAGTTCTTATGTCATGTTTCAAAGATTACTCTTCTCAGCTTGCAAACATTCAGGCATCTTTTGGAACATGAAATGATAAAATATTTTTATGGAGTGGGGAGGAAAACAAAAACCCACAAGAAACATGATAACCATGTATATCATCTGTGCAATAAACTGAAAATTAACAAATGGTTTCACTGGAAACTTGGCCAGCTTCAGAGTTCCCAGCTGCAAGTATCTGAAATGAAGATGAAGGCTGTCACAGAGCAACCCCGAGCCTCTCAAGATCCACCTATAAGTCCAGACAGGCTTAGCAAAAGTGAAGGCCACTGGGATGGGGTTGTGTCCACCACTCTTCCCAAGACCTACAGCCAAGCCTTGTTTGGTGAAGAGCTTCAGTGTCCAGTCCTGGGACAGGCACTGGAGAGTTCCGCTGACTGTGAAGTTTATAGCTCTGTGCTGTCATCCTCTGGTGGGGCATGGTGAAATCAGCTCTGGCCACTGCAGTTCTGTTAGGTTTAATTTTAAATTAATTGGGTGCTGTTTGCTCAGCAGCCCTTTGCTAGTCTAATCTGGGCCACTTCTGGGTGATCTCCAAGCAAGGAACATGGCAGGGGAACCCATCCCTGGAAGGAACCCAAGATGCCTGCCACAGTCTCCCAGACTCTGAGAGAGAAAGAGCGAGCTCTGCCTTCCCTCTTGGACCTGTTTTCTAACTGCAGACTAGAGACTAATAGTTCAGCACCTACCTTACGCAGCCCCTACACCTTTTCCTTGACTGTAGGCACAGCAGCACCCTGATCATTTATACTACTGGAATGCAGACAAATGTAAAAAGAGCAGCAAATATGGTCCACAGAACACATGTGTAAGGAACATATGGCTGACTTGGCATTAGGCTTCAATGGGTCCCTAAATGTAGTGGCTTCATTCATTGGACCATTTTTCTGAAACAAAAAATTCGCACTGCTGGTGAAGTGAGAGAGTCCGATGCCACCTGATGGCCTGTGAATGACAATCTAAACACCACTCATTTAAGGTAACTGTTGTGCTGAACACATTCTCTTGGAGTCAAACTTTTAAAACTCACAGAGGTTAAATAAAAATGTTTATATACACATGGAGTTTTAGCACATGCATCTGGAGCCAATCAAACACTTCCCTAATGAAATGTATAATGGCAATCCAAGGACAAGTCTTAAAAATACACACACATTTTAGGAAATGTCTTTGATGGAAAGCCAGTTTTCCAGCCACTGGAAAATGACAAACATTACCTTATTATCTTCAAAGGTGGCACATAATTTACTAAGTAGTTTTAAATGGAGTTCATCATCACTAAAGGAAATATTATCAACAGTGCTACCAGATTTAATGAGGGTGGACGGGAGGGATGTTACTGAAATGCCTAACTCATTTAGGACTAAGAACAGTTAATGAGCTCCTGACATGGGACATCTTGTTCCAAGTAATTTCTCAAAATTCCTGGAGTATATTAGCCCCGGTCTATTCCCACTGGAGTCAAGGGAAATGCCACCACTACTCTGTGTGGGAGCAAGGCTGACCCATTATTTGCTACCTTATGGCAGCCAAAGATGACATAGTATTTTGGGTTGGTTTCTTGTGTTTATTTTGAGATTGCAGGTGGAAAGTTATGGGGTTTGTTTCTATTTTACTGCTGTTACTTATGTCTGCACCAAAATAAAAACATGGGCAAAACATAACATCTAAGATTTTATTTCTTAAATCTAAAAGCAGATAACTCATCACAGATGCTTTTGGCCAACCTAAAAGGGGAAGAAATGTTGTTTTGGCTTTCCTTAACTGCTTTGATGCTGAAAACTGTTGCAATTTCTAAACAATGCTTTACTATTAATAGATTAATCAAGTGGAAGATATTCTATTGCAATGTCAGAGAGAGTAACTACATATTACCAGCTGGAGTCTGTTTTGTGTCCCAGGTATCAGGCTCCTTGGGTAACCTTGAAGAAATGTGATTATATTGATATAAAGGGATGCAAAATCAGGACTATGAAGAGAATATGATAGGCCTCAAGGTAAATCTTGTTTTCTTGAAAGGTGTTTTCTTCTATTAGTGCTTCTCACAGCAACTTTCATGGTAGTTACCAGCTCCAATTCAATTTCTCTTGAAAGCTATGGTATGGTAGTAGCAAAGGTAGATTTGTCTGTCTTTGCTGGAGGTTCCCTGTTCTCAACCATGTGTTCAGGTTTTGAATGAAGCGCCAGTTTCCACAATGCTTTCACTGTTTAGCGCATCTGTGAAGTTCCTATCTGGAGACATATGAAAGGACACATTATTTGGGCAACTTTGAGTTGCCACCCCTGATAACCTAAGCCAATGTAAATGTGTCTTTTGAGGAACACCCAAATCCAGTCACTCATGTCTGCAGATCAGTTCATCCCCAGAGGTTACATAACTCATACTGATAAAACAGGTAATAAACAGAAAAATCAGAAGAAACCAATTATAAAGACTCCTCTGTTACTCAGTAGAGAACAATCTTCCTCGCTATAGTTTTGGGGGTTTAATTTGTGTTATTACAAAGCAGCGCATATGTTTAAAAAATCAAGTGATTACATAAACCAATACAGAATAGAATAATAACATAAGAACAAAATTCTGGTGTGTGGCTGAGTAGCAGAGCAGATGAGTAGATGCTGAGAAAGAGGTGTATGCCATTACAGAGGCTGAAGAGAAAAATACTAATTCTTGCTAAAGTACATATGTGGTAGGAAAATATTTTTGTGAAGAAAATACCAAAACTATTTACAGAGTTTATGAGTTAAGAAAGGCATAGTTGTAATGACAGAGTGCAAATTACAATTCAGAATGCAAATAACCTGGGACAGCACAGTTCCAGTGTAGAACACAAATGGGGTCACTTAGGAGTGATCCTAATTTCCCAGTGTAGGAAGAACAGCTCATATGGACCAAAACAGTCATGGATGATGAGGTCTGAATGGCAGACACGCCCGCTGACATTTTTCTATCTGCCAGTTTTATTATAACCTTATAAACAATCAGCAGGTGGGACAAACACCACAATTTCTACTTTCACCGCCCGCAGAAGAAGTTGCTCCATAGAAAGCTCTGAGATTCTGGTGAGCTTGGAATGAAATATAAAACTAGAGCCCTGACCACTTATGGTTACCAAAGTTTTCATGGCACTTCTTGTGTGAGAAGGAGAGTTGGCACCAGCAGACTGGCTGGAGCCAGCGGGGGTCAGCATGTTCTGCTGACCTGAAAAGGGTCGGTGCTGTTTCAGTTCTGTGCAATATGCTCACGGATCAGAAACCCTTAGCTTGTGCTGTGTGCAACTAAACAGCTGCGAAGTTCCACCTTGATGTGAGTAAAGCTCACTGATATGATTTAAATTTGTTAGGTGCTTACCAAGGAGATACACATCAATGTGATATCCACGTTGTGATTTTTCTATATGAAGAACCTCAGAACTATATGGTACCCACAAATTACACAGTCTGTGTAGCTCTCTGGATTCCTTTTAACATGAAAGAGTCCAGTACACCTCTAGAAGGATATTCGGATGTAGATGCTTGCTTTAAGAGGACGGAAGAGGAAAAATGCAATGGAAAGTTAAACTGGCATCCCAACCCCATTCATGTTAATGGGAAAGAGCCCTACAATTTAAATAATTTAGGATATTGTCTTTAATTGGTTATGGTTACAGGATCTTCTGTTAATGTCTTTCCTCCCACAGTTCCTGTGAAGGAATGTGCTGTAATGAGAAAATGTTCTGTCCATTTTATTAAGGATGGAGTGCTAGTCATGAAGACATTTCCCATAAAAATCACCATGTAGAGTTGGATTAAATCACAAACATGAGTGCAAAGGGCCCCAGCTGCTGGAGTCATGTGATTATTACAGAATTCAAGCTTCTGTCTTTTGTTTGGGGGGAAAGAGAAGACTTTAAAAACACAACTACTGTATAACTGCGGAAGCAGTGTTTGAAAACACAAACAGCCCTGAGAGGTATAAACTGTATCTTAATACAAAACTCATTCCGGATTCATTGGCTAAGTCAGTGCAAAAACCCTCTTCATGTCAAAAAGCTCCTTAAAGTGTTTTGCATGTACACACAGAATCATGGAATGCTCCCCTGCCCTGAAACCTCAGAACTTAACTGAGGTGCTTCAGCTCAGGCCACCTCTGGCTATTGGCCCAGAGGTCAGAACCAAAGTCCCCAAGCTCCATTCTGTTCTGTGGGACAAGAAGCAGCCAAAATTTTACCCCTGACCAAGTGTGCCTCCTGATCATGCTTTGTACACCTGAAAGTCAGGCAGGCACGTGGCAGCTGCCACTGCTTTTCCCAGGCAATTAGGCTGCCTGCAGAAATCCCTTGCCGTGAGATCTCCTCCATTTACCCCCCAGTTTTAGAGCCTTGGCTCAGCATGGGCTGTGAGTGAAAGTAATTGCAGCCAGCAGTTTTGCAGCAACTGAATCCAAGGGGCTTTTTTTTTTTTTTGTTTTAACTTCCTACTTTAGGATGTTTTATCTTTATTTCATCCCTTCTACTTGTAAAAGGAAGTCTTGTCAGCAATTCACTGGAAAAAGAAATGGGTGAGTCAAATAGATGGTTACACTAGGTGGCTCATACGGGCTTAAGACACAATAAACAAGAAGGATTAACCAAAAGTATGTCTTGCTTTATATCAGAACCCTGCTATATCACTTAAGGGCTCCTCTATGGGAAGAGCCTGACTTGAGCTCTGGTGGGAAAAGGGAAAATGGCAGTAAATCATTCTGGGATGAGGGAAAAGATAGGAACAGTCCCATTGTCACTCTAGGGAGAGCAGAGCACTGGAAAAATGGCCTTTGCCATTGCATCTCACTAGGAAAAGAAGACCATGCTGGCCTGGAAGGGACAGTGACCCTTTGCCAATATGATTGCAGAAGAAGAGAACAGAGCCTTCTTCTGTTGCTGTCCTAGACACCAGGCTGCCCTCCTCCAGCCCTGCTGGGCACTCTTGATGAGCGGTTCTCTTTTCCTCCCCACAGCAAAAAGTTAAAGCACGAGCATGCTCGTTTCTCCAATAGGAAGGTGAACCAGTGTACCTGATTCTTGCATGGAAAATTCATTTGTGCACTCACATTTGTGTACACATGTGGTTTTGTGTTTGTATAGCACAGCTGACATTTTGTGGTGGAGATTAAGTTAAATACCTGTAGAGAATTTTAGGGTACCTATTTTTATCCCAGTACCTCTGCCTTTTCTGCAAACACTGCATATAGTAGGTTAGAGGAACTTTCAGCATGAATAATAATTTCAACAGTAGCCACAGCATCTGCTTAAAGGATTATTTATTGTAAGGGTCCTCAAGATCTCTCTGCAGCCTCTCCCTAGTGCATTTTGGGATACGTCCTCCATGGTCCTTAATGTCAGCCTATTGACATATATACCCTTGACATGTTATATATAAAAACAGATATGCTTTTAAGTCACTTATCTGCATTTCCTCATGTACATATAGCACTACCAAGGGCTATAAAGGCACAGATGGCTTTGTGTTGTTTCACCTTCAGAGCAGCAGGCTTATTCTTTTGAACATGTCATTAAGTGAACATTCTTCTCTAATACTGTTTCTTGAAAATTGGATGTCACTTCAAACATTTGTATGTGAAACTCGGAAAACGTAGCTGACACCTGGGTTCCTGAAAACATGGATCGCAATTTTGCTTTGCACAGCTTAAAAATTTGAATCCACTTAGTTTCCAGTGAAGTGTGATTCTGATTTAAGTTTTTGAATTTTCTGATGTATAGGTCGGGGGCTCTTACTTTTGCACATACCCTTGTGAGAAGACAGAATAAGCTCTGTCCCCCAGCATTACCTGTATCTAGAGATCAGTGTGTCAGGTCCTGTAGCACTGCAGTGATTTTAATTTGGAATGGCTTGGTTTGAAGTGATCATGTGAAATCAATTGTGGTACTGCACCGAAGAGGTGCCATGTAGGATCCTTTGCCAGGGATATGTAAATGCTTTCCTGCTGCTCAGGCTTTCTGTGGTAGAATTTTTTTTTTGTGTAGACATAGTGAAAGAATGAATGGTCAGTGGCACAGAACATGACTTCGATATTGATTGGTGTCACTGTTGCATAACATTTAGGGACTCCGTAAGAAGCCGGGTCAAATCAATCTACATATGTTTAAATACTCAGAAATAAGGCAGCGGAAAAATTTTGGGAAAAAAATAATCAGATCTTACTAGAACATGATGTTTGTTAAGCACTGAGCCAGACTACACTCCCCTTGTCTTCAACAAAGCCATGATTTTACCAGCTGTTTTAGTTCTGAAGCAGTGACAACAGGCAGACAATGAATATTGAAATCTGTGGAAATTCAAGGCACTCTACATATCAAAATATACTTCGCAGATTTAAATCCTCATTTACCAAAATGAATACTGGGGGCCAGTAAAAACCCCCATGCTCCTGACTTTTTAATGTAAAAACATATAGAATCCTAGCATTTATATGAATGTGAAAGGTCTCAGATCCTTAAAAAACCAATATTTTTATATCATTATGTTGAATATGGACACAAGAATATAAAGCACAGAGACCATAAATGCTTTGTCTGTATCATCTAGAAAATTAATGAGGAAAGTGAGCTAGAATCAACCTGTCTTTACTTCTCATCCCAGGCAACTGGGGCAGCCACTCTGGGCAGTAGGCAGACAGCAGGACGTGAGGCCCTCCTGCCTTGCCCTTGTGTAAGACTTTCATTGTTGCATAATTGTCCCTTCCACTTTCAAGGTTGTGGCCCTTTTATTTTCACCTACAAATTGCTCTGTCTCACCCTGGGAGATAACCTCCTTGATACATACCTTGTTTTTAAGTCAGTTTCACACGTGAAAGTATAGATTCTCTCTGACACTATTCTGGAGTGACAGCAACTAAAGCTTACGTGTGTACTGGCAATATGTATGTAATGGAAAGCTAGATCAATAAATTAACTGGGGTTGGAAGCTTTAAAGATTGTTTGGTTTAGATTTACACTATAAGATCATAACATAGGTTCTAGTTCTGTATCTAAATGTTCTCAATATTGAACTAGATTCAGACCTAACTTTGTGACCTCAGAGCTGTCTCCCCAAATTTTTCGTGATTCTTGTTTCTGTTATTCATGGCTTTTTAAATGAGGATGCTTTTTAATTATGCCAATTGGCACATGAAAAATTAACTTTTCTGAGAGAGAGAATGTATTTTTTAAATAGCTGAAGCTATGCTGTTTTAAAATCATCTTTGAGTCTGGAAAAAGTAGTTTTGTGAGGTTTCCAGAGGTTCCTGCCAAAATGCCATGAGACCATTATTTCACATTTGCTTCCAGATTTATCTGGAACCCAGAAGTGCAGACACAACACAGAAGAGCTGGAAGAAACAAGAGTTCACCAACCATTTCTGAACTTTCAAAATGAATTTTTTTCTGGTTCAGTCTGAGAAAAACAGTGAACTTTGGGGAGGGAGGAAGTTGACTTTATTTCCCAACACTTTTCCATTCTCAAGTAAATCCTCTTCAAATTAAAGATCAGTTTGATTAATTAGAAGATAATTATCCATTTGCTGACTAAACAATAGTTTCTTCTTATGAAACTAACAATAGTTTCCTCTGTTGAAGTCTATGCTTAAAACATGGTCCTATTCAGAGAAATGACAGAATAATTGCTATTGCATATATTTATTTCTCAACAATATCAGAAAAATATGCTCCATTTAAGAGAAAACAAGAATAGGAGACAATACTTGTAAAATAACTAGTATTCCAGCAAGCAGGACAAACAAGTGTCTATGTCAGAGTGAGGTTGAAGCGTTTGATTGGAGTCAGACAGAAAAGTAACTGGATCTGAGTCTTTCTTATGCTGTCTGAAAGCACTACCCATCAGCCAGGTGCCTATTTTGGGCTTATCCTCTCTCTGATTTGATCAAAGTTTCCACCCTGTAGAGAAGCTTTTGTTGAAGCTGTTCTACCTTTAAGAAGAGTTTCAATTTCAACAAGTAGACATCTTTAAGACGAAACACTCCTTAACTGGGAATTTCATCACAAACTTTACTCGCTTAAAGATTTGGTTTTAGAGACTTGGAATTTTTTTTTCCTTCCTTTGCATCATCCTTCATTAAAAATAAAAAAGAGTGGTGTTCCTTGGGCCAAACCCTACACAGAATTAAACCCATTCATGCTTTAATCAGCCAAATTTTAGCTTAGTCTAACATCCTCATGTATGTAAGCGACATTATTCAGTGAAGGCACACGTATCTAAGTGAAACACAGCACAAATTACAGGTCTGACTGAACTGTAAGATAAGTACAAAGTTTTGATAGTGACTACAAAAATTGTTTGGGTTCTGGTAAAGGGAGCCTGACAAAATGTTGCAATTCATCTGCCTAAATTCCTCTTCAGTATATGCATACATATGTGTATGTATATACGGGTACGTGATATATAAATAGGATTTTCTGCCAGTAACTCACTCATCATCTTTCACATATTGGCAGCAGATCTTATGTACATACTGAGAAAAAGATTTGGTCCCCGCGGGAACATGTTCGTGTGGAGAAAAAAAACACACTCGAGCCTCACTGGAGAACGATGATTATAATGCTGCACACATTACTTCAGGTATGTGCAAGTCAAATACCTACTGACCTGAAGCAGTCATGGTTCAGACAGCCCAGCATGGCTTTCTGCCTGCTGCGACCTGGCATAGCCTAGGACAGCGTGAGGTTCCTCAGTGCGTGGCTGGCAGCCACTGTTTCCCTAGGAGTGGAAACCCAAAGGCTGGTGATAAAAGAAAAGAAAATTCTGCATTCTGAGTTAGCTTTCTGAAATTGTGAAATAGGTAGGTTCATGTCTTCAAATTAATGCTTTCAGGTAGTGGACATTCTTCCCTCCCTTCTGCAAGTGAGTAGGGAGCACTTCCCTAAGTTGAGGTTCAGATCTTAGTGCTTCTCTAAATGCTGGGCAAAGACCACCCCTACTGTGATGTCAATGCAATAGAGATACCAGGATGAGAAGAGATGTCTGCTTCTGCCTGTCTCTTTTGGACCTTCTCTGAACTTTGTTCAGGGAGACTTATTATAAGAAAATTTATTTATGTAAGATAGAATACATTTTAATTTCTGGAAGGGAAGCCAGTTTAGACATACCTTCATTTTTTTTTCCCTATGTAAATTAACTTTTTGTTAGTAGCACAGCAGCAGACAAACCTCAAGAAAGTTCAAGCTCATTTTTGGTGAAGCAGAACACAATAGCTTGCCTGCTTTTCCAAACAGCTTGATGCTCCTAAAATTAAGTTTTTGATGTATGCCCAAATATACTACAAAGAAAGCATTTCCTGTGGTATTTTGATGCTCCTGTTTGGCTCCAGCTGAAACCAAGAAATGCAGACGCCGTTAAAGACATGAAGAACAGTTGTAATAGTTTGCATTTTCAAAGCGGTCCAGATACTAACAATAATGCGCTGTGGTTGGAGTGAGCATGGTAAAATGGCTTTGTTGCAAGCACAGTGCTTCAAATGAAGTGGTGAAAAGGAGATAAAGACATTAATTATGTTAGGGATGGTGTACTTTGACCAGAGGTGTAGCTGCCCATGAAAGTGAAAAGGCTGTTAATTCAACCACTGACACCATTAAGCACAAAATAATGAAAGTGTGGCAATTTTTAAATAAGGATAAGAAATAAGGCTAAGAAACTTTAATTACTTAGAATTTAGACTTGCTTGGGACTGCAGAAAGGAGGGATGGGTGGCACATCATGTCTTATCCTGCCTCATTGCGTTTTACATAGAGACAGAGACTGTCAAAGACTAGTAAAGAATTTAGACAGGTTCCTTTAACTCCTGTAGTGACTTTCTCATGACAATTTAACAACTCCTACTCTACTTAAACATATTTCACCCTGAACTACTAAATTATTTTCATTTTCTTTAGTAAGTAAACATGACCACTTTTGTCACTTACAAATAAAAAGGGAGCAAGGGAGGCCTGGAGATGACTGGCATGATTTACTCTATTTGGAAAATGAACGTAGGCCTAAACAGTCATTAAAAGGAACAAATGCTTTCACTTTCATTAAGAATCCTCGACAGCACTTAATGAATTTGATAGTATCTTGGTCCATATATATTCTTGGGCTATGCACTAGGTGGGATACAACACATGTCAGTGTCCTGTGCCAAACTCACAGTGCTCACTACCCATTCAAAACATATGGTAGGCAGACAATTACAGGAGTGACTCCATTGACAGTATCAAAAATAAATACAAATTTTGGATAAAAGCAAGTGGGTACTCTCTTTCCAGTAACTTCTGTTGCATAAGTACCTAATTAAGACAACCAGGCTTGGGTGCTATTGTATTAGATGCTAAACAACACTGAGATACAGGTTGTGCCTTAAAAACTTGCAGGCTCAGAAAGGAAAGTATAAGTTAATGCTGACATTTTTAACCTTTATTATCCTTGCATCCCAGGAAAATCAAACAACAAATCACATTTATGCAGTACTCATAAATCAGTAAAACACAAAGCTGAGCTGAACAACATTTACACGACATGAATCACAAACTGTAAAACGCCCAATAAAATTTCACAAGATACCTGTGGAACAAGTTTTGCAATGTGCAAATAACACAGATTCCCCATTACCAGGAAGAAAAAAAAAAGTCTTTCAACGTACACAATACAAATTCTACAGTGTACATGAAAAACAAGTTCCACCATATGTATGAGGGTTTGAAGAATAAATAGAATATCTTAATATTCACTTAAACCTGAAGTGACCCATTGTCTCATGTTGAATCAGTTTTTGATTTTTGTGGTCTTTTGTTGCCTCAGGGTTTCATTTATGAAGGTGAATTAATGTGGGAACTGGTCTTCTAAATTAATTGTCATACCTGTGACCTGAAATGCCATGAGAAGTCTAGAGATTGTCTTTTATTGGCCCCATGAATTGGCCCCTGACAGGTTCATGAAAGCTTCTGAAAAGCAGAAATGCAAACAGAAAGGAATATAACCACTCGAAGCATAGATACAAGTACTCTCTTATAGGTATGTGCAATGTACACAGTGCAAACTCATGGCTGAACTCCAGGGCAGCAGAAAAATGAGCTTCCAACAAGAGGAAAGTCAAAATGCACCATAAATATTTTGCAAAGCAAATGATGCAATTAATACCACATATAGGCTTACCCCAGATAATTTTAGGCACTTATTTGAGACATGTCAGGGTCTTTTTAGCACTTACTCCTTACATAGCAGACTCTATGACAAAGACTTTAGCTAGCAGTATACCTACCTGATAGTCAGCTCCTGTGGTGCCTCTGGTTTTCCCCTCTCTCCTAAGCTGCATCTGCCAGGCGATCACTCGCTCCCCCTCACTGTAGGCTGGGCAAGACGCAGCATCACTTGAGGCTGCTTTGGAGATGTGCATGAAATATTGGGTCGGCTAGCTGTGCTGGTTGGCTAGCCATGCAGGATGCCTAGCTATGTGGATTGCTGCACCATCCTGGCATGTCAGAGCTGATAGCTGTGATGCACACAGCATAACGTTTCCTCAGGTAGCCTTTAACTCATGTCTTCCAGCTTTCTAGCTGTTGGGTTTTCACAAAATGCATAGAGATCTCCTGTTTCAGTCAGCTGTAGTC
Source organism: Tetrax tetrax (assembly GCA_009806455.1). NCBI lineage: Eukaryota > Metazoa > Chordata > Aves > Otidiformes > Otididae > Tetrax > Tetrax tetrax. The sequence continues at coordinate 326,626 of WHYT01015005.1, forward strand.
TGTGGTTGGTTTTGGCTGTAAAAATAAAGAGATTACAGAAGTTACAGGGAGAAGGAGGGCAGGCAGGCAGGCAGTAGCATGGTACTGAGGGGTTTTTCTTCTTAGGAGACCAGATTAAATAGCACTAGAGAAATGAACAGGAGATAAAGGTAGGGATAAGCATCACTATATGTAGTGACCTAGGCCAAACTAAAAAAAAAAAAAAAAAATTAAACACAGCTCTAAATAATAGAAATATCCACAATTTTACGATACTGTCTAAAAAATAGAGGGTATATAAAGGAATTGACACTGCTAATAACAGTCTATAAGGTAATTACCATTGTCCTTGAGTTAGAAAGATGCGTTTCTTCTTTGTTAAGTTATTGTCAAATTTAAATTTAAGTTATTGTCAAATATATTTGAAACACTTGGCCTTGCAGCTGTGAAGGCACCGGAATATTGCTTTAGCCATAGGAGCTTCTAGTCACAGAGAAGTGTAATGACACAGTCCTAATAACAGCAGAAGTGTGCAAGAGCTCAACTTGAAGAAAGGAGACATCCTTTGCTTTTAACTGAAGCAAAAAGAAGTGACGGAGGAGTAGAAAGAGAAGAAAAGGCTGAATATGGAGAGAGAAACAGAAAAGAAGAAGACAGGAATAAAGATGTGGAAGAAGCAGAAACATAAGACTTACCAATCCCAGGCAATCCCTCAGGGGGAGTGTAACAACATGAAGACCTTGTTTCTTGTACCGGAACAAACGTATAGTGGAGAAATATTCAATTTCTTGACAGCTGTGAGAAAGGACACATATATTTTTTTCCTTCTCTGGCAGTTTCCATGTGACAAATTACTTGGCCACATATTGGGTGATGGTGCAGTGCACAAACCCATGTGCTACCCAGATAAGCAGTACTGTATGTTAGGCTATAGCAGCTCAGTACCCCAGAAATATTACCACTGATCTGCTACTGTGACGGTGGATTACAACAATGACAATACTTTTGTGACTACGGGAAATGCTCAAGATTATGCCAGGGAAAATTAAATTCCTATTCTTTATTCAAACTACAGCTTCTCTTTGGAAAAAGGTGAGAATTCATTAAAGAATGAGAGGTTTTATTCTTAGACTTCTGTGAGGTCTAGTCCATCTACATCCAAGAGCCAACAGAAAATTATTGTGTATACATTATCTTTACAGTGCTGCTTATTAGTGAAGTAATTTGAGAAACTGGTAGTGAATGAATATTCCTAACATGCAATTTGGAATCAGAATCTTGTACCTTATTCCTGCTTCATTTTTCAGTTTTCCTGTATGGCCTTAAAGTATATTCTTGGATATATTTCTTTGCTCTACTCAACAAAGGAGACTTATATGTTTAAAGTAGGGCACCTACTTTAAGTGTTTAGTTGGATTAGGGTCCTTCAGAGGATTTCCTAATCTCTGGGAAAAAAAAAAATGATTAATTGTTTAAGCATTAGGCCTAGTGTTCTAGGAAATTCAGCTCTGAATCCTGGGCTGGGCTGATCGAATCCTTTTATGATGGCCAGACCTAGGACTGTGCAAGGTGTTGGCTTCTGAGTGCTAGAGAGAGGGTGAAAACAGGAGGTGAGTGCTGAGTGGGTAAAAGTGGAATTTAGAAAACAAAAGAAACAGTGGAAGAAAAAGCACATTAGGTTACAGTTTAAAACTTTCTCAGGACATAGTCATGGAAGATAAGACATTGTCTGTTTCTGTCATGTTATTTAATTTTGTCAAATAAGACAAGCTTACAAGATGAGAAAAATCAAAGCTGTGTGATGACACTAGATTTTGAGATACTGCGGTTGACCATGAAGCCTTGATCACATTAGTGATGGTGATACAGTTCTTCTTCAAAAGTGCTGTGGCATGTGAGGTAAAACACAAAGTTAACTTTAGAAAAGTAATGTTTGGAGAAAAAGTCAATGGTATGGTAATTGGCAAATGCCCATTTTTTTTTCCCCATCTGAAAAGCATCCATGTTTAATGTGATGACATTTCTGTAACCTGATTAGAAGACTTGAAAACTATCAGATGTTTCCATAGTGGCTCTATGTCCTTGAAGGCCTTTTTTTTGCTCTTCTTACAGATTGCATAAAAGCTAAAATTACTTTCCTGCTGGCTTGCACATACTTTGGATAATTTTAGCCAGTGATTGGATTCCTCATAACCTAGTCCCTCGAAGTGTCTTCAGCGTTTGCCAAATGGTTTACTAGAAATGCTATTTCTTACACATCTCACCTCACTTTGTTCTGACTAAACCCTCCTGAAATGCTATCTGTTCCACAGAACATTCCTTCTGCAGTGGTCACATGCCGCTGTGTTTGCTCTGTACTTTCTGAACTGCATTGTACTAGCATATGCCTCTCAACTGTTTTTCAAGGGAGAGTTTCTATTCCATCCTGAATTTTTTCCTTTGGTTGTTAATAACTTATGGTACTCTATAAATGACAGAAAAGCTCCTAACAATCTTGAGTAGAAGAGGAGATCAGCCAAGGAAAAAAGTGAGTAATATATCCCTTCTCTTAGTGTTGATATAAACTGAAATGATGTTGTGAAGTCAGTCAATAAATAATCTTGCAGTGCATTTCAAACACTTTTGTTTGTCGCCGTGAGTAAGCACACTTGCTCGGACAGGTCAGACCTGGGATAATGTGTGATTTTTCTAAGAACTTAAGGTTTCCCTGCTATGTACAAGTACTTTGGAAGTTTAACCTGCTGTATCCTCCTTCACCCTCACCACCTGTTTCCCCCATCCCACCATCTTTTTCTTGCTTCTTAGCACTGTGTTCATGGAAACACTAGAACAAAGATTACAGAGCTCTGAAATTTCAGCCAAGAGGAAATTGCCAACAATTTTTACCTGGAAAAAAAATGATTTTCAAAAAGAAAAGATAAGGAATAGTCTTTGTTTTAATCTAGAATTGCACAAATTAATTGGCTGCTCTGAGGCATAGCTATTTGGCATGACATGCTGCTTTGGGAGCTGTTTCCAGGTACAGTGTGGAGCAAATCAAGCCCTTTCTTGTTTCTGGGAGTTCCCTGTCCTTGCCATGGAATTGCATTAAGCAGACAGAATGCTGTGGTCAGTGGCATAATTGGGTCCAGTCCCGGAAATGATGGGAATTCAGCCAAAGTCTCAGAGGGAGAGAGAAAGGGCTCTGTAAACAGTTGTAATTGGGTCTGACTTTGAAAAAAAATCATTAATAGTGCTGTGTCTTTTAAACTCCTAAAGTTACTCTTACACCCTAACTCACCCTCTAAATGTCTGCATTGTGTACCTATTGTTACCCCTATGTCTATATGGGTGACATAGGTCCCTTAAATTCCATGTTGAGGAGACAGGTTGGATCCTTACTTTCTTCACATACTTTTTTAATCGCCTCCCTCTAGTATGAGAGACAAAAATACTGCCAGAAGGCAGAAATGTTCAAGATTTCTGTTATCTAGTGGGGCAGCCCCCCAGAGGTAACAGGAGAACCATTGCAATTCCCCATTCCTACCATCACCATTGCGGTTGTATTAACAGCTGATAACCATGTTCCATCTGTTGCCTGAACATTCTGCAAATACCTGAATTGTTCTCTGCAGAACCTAAAGGACAGAGATAGCTGCAGAGAAAGACAAGACATCCAAAGGAAATCAGTCATGTCAGATAACTCTGTTGTGAAAGAAATAAGTGGGAGACAGGAAGAACAGCTGGGTGGCTGGGAAAACAGCTAACTGTTGGGAAAATAATTGCAGCTTTGGTGTCTCTTTCGGTAAGATGGGAAATAAATGTTTTGTGTATATCCGTATGCCTTAAAGAAATTCTTGGTGTATGAGAAAACAGGATGAGTAAGGGTCATAGTTTTTCACATGAGGAATTTCTTGCTCAAGACAGTGAAAAACAGTGCTTAGAGAAGGATGCTGCTACCCCACTCTACAGCTGAGCTTGTGCAGCATTAGGCAGGTTCACCTGCCTAACATAGGAAACATAGTTCTCCAGTTCTAACATAGGAAAATGATGTTTGCCACATTTTCATCTTTTTGGATGGCAGCTGCAGCAACAGGGAATGACTTTCTTGAAATGTCTTTTTTTTTGCCTGTAAGAAATTATTGAGTCAGATGAGTCTACAATGTGAGAGAGCAAAAAAAGAGGCTTGAAGAATGACGTGTGTGTCTGAAAGCTTGCCTGCCAATTAGTCTGATAAAATATATTGACTTTGTCTACAGACTTTGTTCTAGATAGAAATAAACAAGATTCATGGTGTAAAGTCTAATGTCAAGACACAGTTTTCTTCATATGAAAAACACTGGCAAAAATGAAGTATGAGAACCTGAGTGTAGCTGTACCCTGTATATGCTAGTTTACACCCAGCACTGAAGGCACTCCAGAAAGGGACCATAGTGATGCAATTTAACTAAAAAACTTGGTGTGTAATATATCTAACAATTCAGAAAGAATAATTGTCCCTGTGGGCATGGACCTGGATACAGAAAGACAGCTGTATTCTTCAAAACTTAAGATTATTGCTCAGCTTTCACACAATCTGTACTCATTAAAACAGATGCTGTTTTCTAACTGTTGAAGAATGGTGAAAATCAACGGAGCTGGGGAACTGAAATAATGTGATATTTTAAAGCCAGATCTATTCATATTTAGGAGAAAAAATGCAGTAGAAGCAATGCAATCTGAGAATTATTTTCTGTATAAGCTCAACTTGAGTTCTTATCCTAAAGTTCAGGGATGGACTTGCCTGGCTTTCTGCATATCTTTTTGGCCTCATCTCAGCAGCATCTGAATATTTAACAGTGCTTGGGAATCTTCATGATGCCTGTGAGGCAGGAAAAGTGTTCTTCTTTTCCTTTTGTTTTGAGGAGGAAAAGAAAAATATCTGAAGTTAATTGCCAAAGGGTATGCAAATACCTGTGTGAGAGCCAGGAGTCAGGTGTTTCTTGCTGTAATACACAAGAAGAAGTGGCTCTAATATCTTCCACCTTCTTGGCCATGATTCAGGGTCAAGGGGATATTTCCAACAGTTGCTTTTTTCAACAAAGAATGTTCTGAAACCCCAGGCTGTGTGAACTGAGTAAGTGCTCAGAGCACACACTTCTATAAGAAGCTTGCTTGCCTACTAAGCAATTCCCAACAATGTCTCTGGCTGCTAGCTATTGTTATTTGTTTGTACTGTGGCATTGCCTAGAGGCTCCAGTCATGGATCAGGGCCCCATTGTGCTAGGTATTGTGGAGACACAACAAAAAGTTCTTTGTCATACTCTTAAGGCAAATCTGAGGTGGGTCTGGGAAAAGAACTTTCCCAAATCCAAAGTACCAACACCAACTTCTGAGTAGTTTACTGCACTCCAGATTTTGGATTTACCCTTGGTTTTCTTATCTGTGTTGTTTATTCAACATAGACAATAAGTGAACTCTGAAAGCACAATGAAAAATATAGAAAATTGATGTAGTTACTTACATTTCTCACTGCCCTTTTAAATAAATAGGCAGCCAGTGATTGATAGAGGTGCCATGGGACTCCCGTTGCCCTCTTTGGCTTGCTCCATCCCTTGGAGTGTTTTGTTGTGGTGACTAAAGTGTATCCTGAGGCAGAAATGACACTTCCCAGAAGATAACCTTTTTCTCTGAAGTATTTCAGATGTGTGTATTTCATTTGTCTCATGCATGTGCCATTGCTGGGGGTATCTGCATAACAACAGAATTTTTGCTTCTCAGTCATTCATCAGCTGCTGGCACTTGAAGTCACATTCCTTTCTGTATCACATCACATTTAGTTGCTGTGGATACTGTTGTGATGCCACAAACAGAGGTTTAGGGCTTGCTGAAGCCCTTCCTCTCCTAGAACAAAAGGTTCTGCTTCTGAATGTCCTATCTGCAGTACAGCCAAGCAGAGCAGTAAGGGTCACTGAGGAGGGATGGCACTGGAAGTCCATAAAATCCTCCACCCTACACATGTGGCAACAATATGCTTATCTCCCCAGAGGGCCCTGGGTGAATAGAATAAGGAAATAAACTTGTATTGAAACTACTAAAGTGCAAGTACCTACAAAGTCAAGTTAGGCCCCTCCATTTCTGTGTCTTACTAGGAAATGCTCTAGCATTGGTTCAGCACTTTGTCTTTTCTTCTTTTCTGGAATTCCTCCTTACCTCTACTCCAAACTAAGAAAGAGAGTAAGTTTTTCCAGGTTTTGGAGATACTGCTTATCTGCCATGTGCAGTAATTGAAGCCATAATCACAGAAGAGGGGTCTGGAAAGTCCCTCGAGGAGACTTCATCTGCTGGGGAAACATTGTGTAATGCAAGGAGAGAGAAGATGGTCTGAGAATGTAGTTTGTATTTTTCTGACCCTCAAAAGCAGCTTTGTAGGAAGTGATCCTATTTTGAAATCCATATTCAGCTAACAGAAACGAAAAAACCTGTTATATTTCTGGCTAAATAACAATATTAAGGATCACATTAAATCTCATACTAATTCAGCATTTAACATTCATAAATCTTAGCTATTTTCATTTATATGCTGATTAATTAAACACCTTTATACATAATTTTTTATTTATTTTTTAAAATATTCTTATGCCTAAAATAAAAATGGAGCTAATAGACTTAGCCACTGGTGGTGGGCTTGTTTCATTATCCTTCTCTGCCATGGATTAAAAACCTGAGAGAACAAACTTTTATCAGATGGAATAAAGACTTTTTTTTTTTTTGTTTCCTTTTTGTCTTCTGAGATGCATTCCAGACTTTCAAAGAAGCCACAATAAAGCTTTTATTTTCTATTTATATTCTCATACATTATTTTCATTTGTGTATCTATAACCAGATAAACATTCTGCAAATTCACATGGAAGTATAATCACTTTGTTCTTCTTTTGGGATAGTGACTCATAATTAAATACATGCAGCTGAAAGACAAAAATGTGGCATTGAGATGGTACTGCTGCAATAAGGGAAAAAAGATGAAAGCAGAGGTTATTAGGTTAGGATAGCTGATAGAGATGGGGACTCCAGAAATCAGGTTAATGTTCTGGTGCATCCACAGATATCCTATATCACTCGTACAAGTAATGGCTAGTATTTTAAACTTTGGCTTCAAAAGGAGGATCATTATTTTCCTGTGTCAGAGGCTTTTGTGGGGAATAACATCTATGAGTGACTGTAAAAAAACCAATCAGATGTGATAACACTCACATAAGTATCAAGAGAAAGAAGCAGCGTTATTAGCACCACAATAGAGACTGATATTTGGTTAGAAATAGCAATAGACTAGAAGTACTGAAGGCAGCCAAAATTCAACCCTTTACTGTTTACATAATGAGCTAACTTACAGTTAGTATTTGTTGTGAATTGCGCGGTGAAAGAATTTAATTTAAAAATGCCTTTTTGTTGAGTCTCGAATGTCTTGTCCAAGATGTCTCAGACTTAACAAGCTTTCTGAGAATTTGAACCTGACCTGGATTCTGAACCTGGCCAGATGTAATGCTGCCAGGCAGTGTCTCCAGCGCTGGGTTAGGTAGCCACCGGAGCCTTTCCAGGATAGGGCTGCGCACTCCAGGTCTGCAGCCCAACCAGGCTTCACCACCCTCGGGCTTCTAAAGGAAAGCCAAGACTTACAGCTCTGGAAGTTTTGGAAAAGGTTTTTTGAATCTGCAGCACAAGCACATGCTGTGGGCATGGACTCCCCTGTCCCATGGCATGGTCCCTTCATGGCTTCTTGTTGTCAAGCCAGGGGTGGGGAAAGAGAAAAAGGTGTTAGATTTGCTATTTGGTAAGTCCCTGCCTTACTGCAAAAATGTCCTTCTTGGGGACAAATTATGCCTTAAATAAAAACGTTATATTTTGTACAAATTATGTCAATGCTGCAGAAATGGCAGCTATACTGATTGTAATCAGTGCTTTTAAGGTGTTAGCAATGTGCATGGTCATGTTAAAATAAAGTATAGTCTACTTAAACCTGTTCGCATGTAGCAAGAGACTACTGCAGTGTCTAAAATACTGTAAATGTCTAAAGTTTTTAGAGATGTCTTTCTTTAAAAAAAGGTTTTATCCATGCATTTTCAAGTGATTTAAAATCATTACAAATTGTGTCATGAGAAAATATGTTTGTATTATTTTAGTTTTAGTCTAAGGGAATAGGATAGGCAATTTCTCTGAGTTCTTTGAAATATTTCTAGAAGCTTTAAGCTCTCATTTGTTTGTGTGATAATTTTCCACATCCAGCTTCAGTTTTATTAGAAAGAAAAATTTTCATAACTTGACTTACGTAGTCCCCGTTGCACGCTACACTGCAAAGGAAAAGCAGGTGTTTTTACAAGACATATCTCAAGCAAGGTGATCTGCCTTTCCATGTAACTCTTGCATACACAGTGCTGCCACTTTTATTAAAAATGATACCTTGAAATAGACATATCCTTGAGATATGTTGTAGGGTGTTAGGAAATTAAAGTCTAAGCCAAACGGAAGGTGGATTCTTAAAATAACTTGTGGCATTTATGGCCTCTTGTTGTGGTTTTGCTTAGTGAGGGGGGCCTAAGGTGGGAGCTTCTGTAGGAAACTGCTAGAAGTCGCTCCCCTTTGTTCAGTGGACTCGACCGGGCCTAGGGCGGACCCACTGCTGGCCAAGGCCGAGACCATTGGGAGCAGAATGTCCCGTGATAGCGCCTCTGCGATAACGTGTTTAAGAAGGGGAAAACAGAAAAAAAAAGAGACGAGAAGATGTGATGAAGCTGAGCAAGGGCAGAGGCGCAGAGGGGGAGGCGCAGGCCTCCGGGGCCTTGCAATTGTGATCAGTACCATTTCTGTGCATTATACATTGCCATAAGTGAAAGAAACATTATGCTCAAGTTGGGCACATTTGAAATGCAAAGTGAAATATTTGGAACAAGAAAGGCATTTCTCAAATTATTTTTTCATCTTCTCCATCATTCAGTCCTGAAGTGTTCAAGACACATTGTCATCTGTCAGACTAAACAGAGAAAGGAAAGCATTATTCAATTCTTGAAATATTTAAGTGCCCACACATCTTCAGTTCTCATGACTTTTTTTTTGTTCAGCCACTTGTGTCAACGATATTATCTATTCAGAGAAGTATGAGGCAATAGTATAGAATGTAAAGTTCTACAATGTCTTTCATTCCATCTACTGCCCCAAACAAATACTTTACCAGGTTAAATAACAGCTACAGAATTAAAGTCTTCCAGAGGGAGAGAGAGGCAAGGAAAAAGCCAGTGTTTTCAGTTGAAAGTGGAGAAGTGATAGCATCTTCTGAGGGCTGTTCTAGGATGCAAAAGAGGATGTTCTTGTAACCTGAGTTTCTGTATTTCAGGGACTTTGTTAAGGGCAGGATGCTCAAGCAGAATTTGAAAGAGGGCATTTCCAAGGCAGGAAAATGGGGCAGAATGGTGTTCAGGTCTATTTAACCGGTTAAGATCCCGCCTGCTTTCATCTTTGTTTCTGACTGAATCCAAAACTTAAAGGGATACAGTTTTCCAGAGTAGTGTACATTAATGTAACTGATTAATTTTAGAGTGGGATGCTGATTTATATGAATGTGTGTGTGACAGATCAAGAAAGTGAAAATACTAGGAGTTGGTGAAGTTTTTGTAGCTGTGAGCTGAAAAAAAAAAAAAAAAAGCTAAGCCAGTGAGATTTTTGGTACTCTTGAGTAAGATAATACACTCTATTTTCAGCTTAGCTTCCAGAATAAACTCCAGTTCTGGTCTGAAGCTTAATGTTTTGCCTTTTTAGTGCATTTCTCTCTCTTTTATCCTGCCCCTACTATACTGATACAATATACAAATATTGTCTCGCTCATCTGTTACTGATGAATCACTGACTTGATAGAAATGTATATGGAAGTAAATACAAAACCAGAATACAGTATAATTACATCAAAGTGAAATCTTTGGCAGCTGGCTAATGAAAATAGTCATAAAGATAATTTTTAATTCTGCATTTATTGTATTTATGCTACCATAAATATCACTAGTAAGTGCCATAGCTCTGTGCTTTCCACAGAAAGTTATACATATTCAAAGTGGTAGTCTCCTTATAAATATCAGATGAATCACATTCAGCAATTTATGGAAGTAGATTTGCCATCCTCATGAGAACTATCAGCTACACCTTTTCTGTTTGACATTTGATAGTCATTAAAAAGGTACCTCTTTTATATGCAAAGTATGTATACTTTACTTTGATATAATGTGAAATTATACTAGGAAATGCCCTGAAGTCTTGATGCCTAAAGAAAGGAAAATGTATTTTTATAATTATCTGAACATTATGAAGTAGCACTCGTGATATGTGCAGGGTGTTAACTCTCCCCTCCTTGTATATTGGAATATATTTTCACTTTTATACTACCAGCATCATTCGGTGAGTGAGGAATAGAAATGTTATATGTAAAATAAAAGAGTTCCATTTGTAAGAGGCAGGCTATTCTTTAACAGAATTTTTAAAAATGAAGAGACAGCATAGATGAATATATTTGTTTAGATTTAAACATGAAATAAATCTTCACACAATCCCAGTAGCAGACATTATGCTCCCTAACAATATCTTCCAGTAATTTAAAAAGTACGGCACAGCAGTGTTGGTAATGGTATTTAAAAGTTCTTAGCTATTGCTTGTGTTTGAAGTTCTGCCTCTGAATTTATGAATGCTTTTGTCAAACGATTCTATACTTTAATCAAAATCAAGTATTTTTGAATTAACAGTCTTGCTTTTGGACTTCAGTGAAAGCAGAATTGTGATGACTGTAACAAAGCAATGACAACAGCAGCTGGCATAAGTCTAAATGATACTTTTTGAAAGAAACTTGATGTGAGAATGCCAGCTGGTCAGCAGATTGTATGACCTCACTTGAGCTGGCTGCTAGAGGGATATGCAACAGGAGGGTGAAACGACTATTTCCTGCTGCTTTACCCTACAGTATTTGCCACAAGTACTGTTATCGCAAGCCTTTTTTTTTGGTGTTATTTATTAATCCCTGTAAATATTCTTCAAAAAAAGATCAGGGAGCTATAGAACTAAGCTTAATGCTGTTATTGAAATAGACTGTGAAGCGCCAGCAGACCAGAAATCAACACATGGGATGGTCCGATAATCTCCACTTATTCAAAGAGAAATGACCATGATAAATAATGACTCAAATTAGGTCCAGCTGGACAGCTGGAATCCTTAGGTGAATTAATAATTTTCTAAGGTACAAATCAGAAAGCTGTTTCTCTGTCCTCTGAAATAAGTTATGAATGCCACAAGAAACTGGAAATAACTGATAGTGCTCCTGATATATAACTTCATTTCTTTTCCTTTTACCATTCTCAGAAAATCAAGATTTGACATAGCCATAACCATTTTCAAAATGTGAACTAAATACTCTTTGCTATACTGCTCAAGTGGAGAAGCACAAAGGAAGATGTTCCCCCTTCTACGTATTATGGATATACAATGACAGGATTCTTTAGCTAAAAAATAATTGAATTCTGTAGATTCAAGTCCTTCTGGTATTTTGCTCTACTAGTGTATCATGTACAGCCAGTGATACTTTTGCACTGAGCATCCTAAAAGCACCTCCTATAAGTGCTGGATCATTTTAAATGCTCACCATGTGACTCAATTTTTGTAACCTGCTTCTTTCTTGAGAACTTCTCTTCTCTTTTCTTGAGAACTTCTTCTTCTTCTTAAGTACGTAACAATGCTTAGCATCATACCTGTAACAATGGTCAATTATGATTGCAAAAAGAATTTCACAATTAAAAAAAAAATCAGAATATGGCCAACATACAATTATTTCTACATCGTTCTTCCCCAGAATTCTGTATTTCAAAGACTTTCTAAAGCAAAAATAATATTTCTCCATTAGAAATATAAATTAAGTACCCATTATTCAGTATGTGAACATCTGTCTTATAGAAAATAAGTTTACCAGATAAGCAAGTGCACAAATACATAGTTGATTGTTGTTGGAGTAGCTACTTCTCTTCCTAATGCCAAAATGCATTCTTGGCCTACTTGGGCCATGGCAGTATGGAGACCTAGTACTTCAGTGCATGCTTAAAACTTTTACTTATTTTCTACTGAGTATATCCTTGCCAGCTCAGAACGTCCAGCCTTCATGCATCAGTCCTCAAAAATTTTGGTAAGTTGAAAGACATATGACTTCCCATTTTTAAAATTATTTTTTATAATGAAAGGAGATTTTCATAGTCTTCTGAGTCTTACGTATTCATTTCGGGAATGTTTTTTGACCTTTTTCTTGGAAGATTTAAAATAAAAATTAGTTTCCAGTTCTTGAGGTGTCATATAGCCTCATCTTCAAATAATGTGGGCCGTAAGGAAAGTACCAAATAGCTACCATTGACACACCAAGTCATTTTTAGGCAAAAAGCTTCTCTCGGCTTTCACAGCCACTACTACATTCCTTCTTTATGATGCTTTAGAAGTTCCAGACAGAAAAGGAAGTGCTGAAATACTCAGAGAAAGGCACTTCTCCACCCCAGGATGGAGTCCTTGGCATGAACCACTGTACGGCGGAAGGGAGATCATCCCTGGGTGAGACTGATTCTGGCTTCTGCAAACCTATAGCAGCTGAAGACTTGAGCTAAGATGCAGGGCAATAGACTCTGACCTTTTGTGTGCATTCTTCCCATAATAATACAATAGACATGCAGACTGTTATTTCTGTCTTGCTAACTATCAATTGTGAGTTTGAAACTCTTCAAGGTCCAAACCAACACATTTTCCCTAACCTAAAAGCTGAGTTTATAAAGTAGGCAAAAGCCTCAAGTGGGACAGCAGTATGTGCTACAAAAAGAGGCATGGCATGGCAATACTGATGGGAATTGGTGTTCGTGAGTTGGGTAGAAAACAGAAATTTTCCAAGACCTTCTAGGAGAAGGCAATATGGAGTGGTATTGGGCTGTCAGAAAACTTTGACAGCCCTTAGGTGGGGGTAGCCTTTAGGAAGGTCAGAGAATGAGTTGAGGGAAGGATCCAAAGAAGGAGTTGTCATTGCTGCCTTTGCAGAAAGTGTGAGGTAAGAGAGGTTAAGAAATAATGGCAGAGGAACAAAAGTCTTTTTACTTATTGAAATTACATTTGCCAAATGAAGTATTGTTATTCCATGAGAACAGGTGCCAGCAATTCCTGAGGACACACCATGAGTCTCCTCAACATTTAATGCTTGCTCACCTGTGTACTTACAAAATTAGAACAGGAGGAGAATTCCAGGGTCAGTTCAGCAATTCTCTTTTTGGCATGAACCTGTGCTTGTCTGCCAGATCATCAGAGAAACTTATTGAGCAGTGTCTTGTATTCAGTGATCGTGCAGAAGATATCATAGTTCTTTCTGATATTTGGCTGGCTCTGTGCCTGCACCCAGCCAGAGCTGCTGCTACTGAGGTAGATACACAAAGCTACATATCATGCTGACCTGGCTTTTCCTATCCAGTAAGAAACACTTGCATAAAGTTAACCCAGAGCAGATTATCTACCTTGCAGATATCCAGAGCTTCAGAATGGCTTGGAGCACTTCAGTAGCTAGTGGGTTTGTGGTCACTGTGGTCCTTGTAAGCTACAGCTGTAGTCTCTTCCCCTCCTTCTGGAGCACCCTCTGAAATACTTGTGCACCAACATCGACCATTCATCCCACTACATTAATTTCCTCCATTTGCTTCTCAAAATATCTTGTACTTTTAAAAGGTTGTTTCTCAAAAGGCTGAACAGTGAACTTTGCTTCATGGTCAACGGCAACCCAAACAAGAATTAACAGGCACAGCAGACTTAAATGAGTTTGATTAAAGTTAAGTCTGTTTGCACAGCCCAATGGCATATCAAAAGATGAAGATGTGGATTATGATATATCTCCTGTTTGTTGTAATTTTTGGACCCTGGAAAACTCAAGGAAAGATATTAATGGTGATTTCACTGTATTTCATTCTGATTAAAATAATCATAAGAAATCACATACATTTTGAAAAGTTAACAAATGAAAGTGCTTTGCTCTCTGATGAAGAAATAACTTCAGTAATTCACTTGTTGTAATCAAAGCCTTTTGCAGACTTTTGCGACTTTCAGTTATAATTTTATTTGGAAGGCATTGTAGATCCAGAATGGATTTTCTAGTGAAGATAAAATGCAGTTGCAGAGCTGTCTGCCAAATTCCAATGAAAAACCTAAACTTCAACCTCCAACATCCAACATCCTAGAAACTGTTAGCACTCTCTCTTCCTCTCCCCCGCCCCCACCCCCCTTATGCATCAGAGATTCCTTTGAGGATTTATTTTTCTATAGAATCTGGTAATATTTAAATGTCTTATGACCTAAAATAAATGTGCACAAAAAAGAGATATGTTTTTTTCAAGTATTTTTTAAGACAATAGAACTTAACTCATAAATTTGGGGAGTCACAGCTGTGCATTGTGCCAAGCATGAAAATAGTTTTCTTGTTTTTCTTCTTGGTGATCCATCCTAAATGTAAATGCTCCTCTTTGTGCTAATGTTGACACTGAAAATAGAATAATCAGTATTTTAATAGGATATTACTGTAGTGAGAATCAAATCTGGTAATGTCCAATGCTTTTGTGAAGTGATTAACTCTGCAGAGAGTCTGAAGTGACTACAGACAGACTTCGGGAGAACCAACCGAACTATAGGCAAAACTTGTGTCTATCCATAAAGTTGATTTTGGCACAAAAATAATTTTTTTTAGTCATTTGGGAAATGACTAAGCAAGTGCAAGAATAGGAAATAGCTTAACTTTGTCAGTTATTTTGTAGTATTCTGAAGAGATCTATGAATAAATCAGCTAGAGTGAGAAAACTCCCTGGTGTGTCCACAAAATTACCTCTCATCAGATGAAAGATGGTGAAGAGTGGCTCTCCAGGGGAGTGAAGGCTTCAGCTGAAGCAGGCAATGCTTCAGGCAGGACCAGAGTGCATTGTGGAAGTTGGTCTGAATGTGGAAAATAGGGATATGGTAGGGAGTGGGGGTAGTAACAGCAAAATGGGGAACAGCATTATTGCCGTGTAGAAGATAGTACTCTCTCTCCTGTGATAAATGAACATGCAAGGCACAAGTGCACATGCTCTGGGACTGGGACGTGTTTACTTTTCAGGCTAGAAATAGATCTCCTGACGTTATTTCATGTTGTCATTGGATTTAGCAATATCGTATCTTGCCAAGCAAGGGACATCTTTTCATTGCTTGTACCACCTCTCCACATCTGCCTGTGATGACACGCTGAAAGTGCTGATGCAGTCAAACAGAAATATTTCTTATATTCTTTTTTTTTTTGGTTTCTAGCTTTAAGGTTGCTCCTCCTTTGTACCCTAAAGGAAGCAGAGCAATAGATAAGTATGTAAACAGCCTCTGGATTGCCAGCTGATAGAATTCCCTTAGAAGTTAATGAGAGGATGGGCAGTCAGGTGAGATCAGCTGTGGCTCTGTAAATGTTTTTTTTTTCCCATGTATGTGCAATTTTGCAAGTCTACTAAGTTACCTCAAAATGCACACTTTTGCTTTGTTTCTTGCATTAACTATTTTAGCATTCTTCTTTTCTTATAAGCGAGGACCCATTATAATTTGGAAATTTTAATTTTAGAACAAACATTTCAACACTTGCTTATTATCTGGTAAACACAGGCCTGAAAAAGCACATGTTTAAAAAGCAGGTTTGGGGTGAGGTAGAGAGTTGTGGCAACAAGAAAAGCTAGAATTTTTTTAGAGATAAGAAAATACAATAGTACCTTCTGTGAAAATCATATCTTTGAGAAAAAAAAAAATCTCAAATGTTTTCCAGTTTACTACAGGTATAGTGTAAAATAATTCCTTCCACAAAACAACTGTGTCTCCTTCCATAATAAAGTATATAGAAGAGTTTTGATTTTGGTCAAATAAAAATGGGACACTGGTACTTGCTGTGAAATGTGTGTCTTACAATACAGAAATAAGAGAGCTGCAAATAGAGCCTTTTTCTCTATACAGAGATACTCACTTGAGCTCAGTTCTTGCAAACAGGATTCTGCATGTGTTTAACTTCTGACACATGAATAATTCAGCTGAAGTCAAGCTCACACGTGATTCCACAAACCCGTCTTGGGAAAGTAGTTACTACTGCTGGGAATATTCCATGGAACTACATATGTAAGGGCTACCTATATTGAGAACAAATGTAGACAGTGTTGCCAGGGCACCCCAGGAATTTTGAGGGCGCATGACAGCAAGAACAGACTGAAAGGGTCTGTCCTGTGCTGCTTACACTGCAAAACTACGCACTGTGGATTATAATCAGCCCCTTGAGGGCTGCCAGCTTATCCTGCCTGCATTTCACTGCCAATAATTCTTCTCTGCTGGGTGTATAACTGCAGTAACACCGCTGAGGTCATTTTACCTGAGCAAAGATGGCAATCGTTACAACTAACAACTTCTTTGGCAAAGCATTGACGGCTTTATGGTGAAAGTAATTCCTGAGCACCCGGAGTCCAGCACGTCCTTATTTGTTTTGGTCTCAGATGTTTTTAAAGATTACCTACACCACTAAAACTTGTCAATCAAAGCGATCATATTAACCAGCTATCTTTCTTCTCCCTGCCACTGTGCTCACAAAACCATCCTTGCATAAGGGTCAGAATGTTCCTATTTACATCTTTCTCTCCTGTTGCTTTTGGACCATGTTACCACTTGTTTTTTTTTCTTTTGTCACAGCTTCTTAAAAATCAAGATTCTTGTCTTCGCCCTCAGGGCATTTATTGGTTTAACTGTCCTACAGACCAGGACAGCTGTAGCTGCTATTTAGGAAGATGGACACAGAGCTCAAAGACAGGCACTGAAAATTATCTATGCTTTGCACCTTAACTTTTGGTCATGGTGTCACCTCTGGCTGACCTGTCTGTGTTTCTGTCACCACTTTTTCATCTGCTTCTATACTAAAATGTGGGATATGCTTTCTGAATGAGCCAAAAGACCCTGACGCTTCTGTATTTTGCTTTTGCTGTGTAGAAGGCTTTAGTTAATGGACACAGTAAAAAGTAACTGTATACATAAGGATTTGTGAACACAGTGTAAGTGTATGCTGGCAACAGCATGGCTTGGCTTTTGACTATTGTGTGGTTAGCTCTCTGGGCAGACTTGTGCTTTCTTTTGTAGGCGGATTCTTTAGATAATACAATGCAAATGAAAAAAAAAAAATACCAGGACCATGAATTCACACAGCTTTGATCTCTTGCCTCTGAAAAATGTGGGTACAGTCTTCTTAACAGCAAAGACAAAATTAAATAATTCACGTGAGGGAGGAAAACAGAACAGCTCCTGTTTTGGTCCCTAATTTAAGGGCAGAAGGTGGAAGTGAGGGGGAGCTAGGAGTGCCAGGATAGACTCCTGCCCTGCCATCAGGTCTTTGAGCTTCAGATCCACTGTGCCAATCTTCGCCTTCTGTAACACAATGGTATTGCTTCGCAGTGGTAGTATGGAAATCAATTAATTGGCCATTGTTTGTGGAATTAGTTTCTAACTGCTAATGAAGAACAATATAATTTCCTGAAATTTGGCTGAGATGAGTTTTATACCACATTTTTATTCTGTTTCAGTAAAAGTAAAAAATTTCTATTTTGTTCTGGCTGCTTAGTGAAAGGGAAGTAGGTGTGCAAAGGAATTCATTAAAAATACTTGGCAAGGGCGAACTCATGGAAGAGACTGGTACAAAAGGTAGCCCGGTGTTTCAAATTCTAGAATTAAAACTGGTCTGGTCAGTGAAAGTAGAGACCACAATCACCTTTAATAGAGGTGACTTGCCTTTAGGTAACAGATGAACTCCAGATGAACTTCTCGGAAAGGGTAGTCAGGCACTGGAATGCACTGCCCAGGGAGGTGGTGGAGTCACCGACCATGGGGGTGTTTCAAGAAACGTTTGGATTTTGTGTTGAGGGATATGATTTAGCTGAGAAGTATTGGTGATGGTTGGACTGGATGATCTTTTAGGTCTTTTCCAATCATGATAATTCTGTGCTTCTCCTCCCTTACAGAAGGTGACTCGTATAGTCAGAACTATCAAATCACATAGGAAAGGACAGGCACAAATGAAATAGACTGTGCTTCTCCTCCCATTTAACCTGTGCTGTTTAGGAGGAAGGAAGGAGGGAGGGAAGACAGAGACATACATTTTGTTTTCTTTTTTTTTTCCATCAGGTTTGCTATTTCAGCCTTTTCTCAAACAGAATAATTAGTTTTCTTTTCTTTAAATTAATATCTTAATTAAATGACAAGCAGAACTGCCTTGCATACCTGTTTTTTTTCTTTTATCCTGAGATAAGACGCCAGAGCAAAGTTACACATACGGTAAAGCATGGATATTCAGCAAATATGGGGTATATCCCATATTTATTTCAGAAACTTCAGCAGTGGACTCCCTCAATATGCAGTAATCCGCAATACCAGATACGCCTAAAACCCTGAAGAGAGATCAGGTAAATGTAGTAATTTTTTTAAAGGATACTGAATCAGATCCTACTATTTTTCTCAGAGGTCCATTCTTTCACATAATGGTACAGAAATGAGTTTTGAATGAGTTTTTACGAGCCTTGAAATTTTACTCAACCACACAGTGTTGTTCCAACTTTAAATGCCACAGGAGGCTTCCAGCATACGAAGGGCTGACAACTGAAGAATGTGTTTGCATACAAAGATCTCAGGGAGTGTGAGGAGGACAAGAAAGGTGCATGCATGCACTGGCTATTTTTCATTACATTCCCAAGTTTATTTGTTGGGGTTTTTTTTGTGCTCTGGTGTCTGAAGTATTGTTTTATTTTCTGTGTGTAAAACTTTTAATTCGTAAAAATACTGCCACTGGAGAGCATCTCCAGGCGCTAGTATTGTCCCTATTTTCTTAGCAACTGTGTGTCTCAAAAATGCATAGATTTCCAGTATCTCAGTGCCACAGAGATGTATTATTATCCCTATTTTAAGGACTGAACTTGTGCAAAATTACAACATGACACAGTTTCTCTGTGTCAGAATCAAACTTAAGTTCACTGGTGTTGGATTCCAGTTCAGCTCTGGCATGATTTTCCACTGCATTTGAAAGTGAGAAACTGTGCTTTTCCTAATCCAGACTTAAATTTCTTCTCGAGCCTAGAAGTGCTGGTTAGCTCTTAACATATGAGGAACAAATGCATGAGCACAGTGCAGGACAGATCCTCGGCTGATGTATGTTGGCTTGACTCCACCAAAGTCATGAAACTATGACAATTGACAGCAGCTGTGGACCTGCCACACTGCATCTGTTCATATTCATTGCAAGAAATCATTCTCCTTAGCGCTATGAATGATGAACCAGCTCTTAGAAAAAACTTATTCATTCTAAAGGCTGAATCCTTGGTCTCTTAAATTTCTTGAAGTATTGAGCCCTATGGCCTTCACTTCAGCTCTATGAGTTTACACAGCCTCATACATTAACCCTTCTTTCCTCTTAAACTTTCTTCTTGTTCTTGAATAGTGTCACCTTCAGAGCACTTGAGTGGGCCTCCATTAATCTGGGCTTAGTTCCTGGTCTTGCCACAGGCCTCCTTCGGCCGATACTTTAGGTTTCCTGGTTTTAGTGGGTTACCGATATAGGACCGCTAGAATCATAGAATGGTTAGAGTTGGAAGGGACTTTCAAAGGTCATCTAGTCCAACCCCCCTGCAAGGAGCAGGGACATCCCCGACTAGATCAGGTTGCTCAGAGCCTCATCCAGCCTGGCCTTGAATGTTTCCGGGGATGGGGCATCCACCACCTCTCTGGGCAACCTGTTCCAGTGCTCTACAACTCACATTGTGAAAATTTTTTTCCTAATATCCAGTCTAAATCTACCTCCCTCTATTTTAAACCCATTACCCCTTGTCCTATCACAACAGGCCCTACTGAACAGCCT